>CABEEJ010002907.1:7212-21215 GCA_901482245.1 Timema douglasi
TTAAGTACTTTTTTTTTTCAGGTTTATATTATTAGGATTGTCCTTGTGTCGTCATGGCGGTGATATGCTCCGCTCAGGATCCTAATGTGCGTGGGTTTTAAACCCGGCCGGGGTAGACGGATGTTTCCTGAGAGATAAAAAAAAATCCGTAGCACAACTTCCTTCGGAGGGAAAGTAAAGCCATCGGTTCCATAACGATTGTGGCGTGTAAAATATATAATCAAATGAAATTTTAAAAATATGTTATTTACTTTGTATTTTTAACCTCCCGCCCGCGTTTTATAGATTACCTCTAAAATCCTTTAATTACCATATATGTGTTTAACATGAACAGCTAATAAGGCGCGATGATGAAAACATACATTCACGTAGTATTCATACGTCAAGTGGTGATCGGCAGCTGTTACTTTTGATAATCACCTATAAATTAACACTAATAATATAGTAAAATGCTATCAATGTTGACCACAAAAAAAAAGGCATTTGTATTTTTTTTAAATAAAATACCCTTTATATGAAAATTGAACCGTGTCTTTATAAATAGTCCCGGTAACAATCCTTTGTAAAAAACAAACAGTACAGTCACTAATAAAATACTGATGAATTTCACCCATTAAAAAAAATACCTAAAGGATGATTTCATCATCATAATAAAATGATTAAAAGTACAAAATTTTAGTAGCTTTAAATAATAATCTCACCACTAGCCTTGAAAATTGTTTAAATATCTTTAAAAAAAAATTAGTTGCAAGGGGGGCGGGGAGGCGGGGTGAAAAGGGGGGAGGGGGGCATAGACTTAGGGCGTGAGAAAAACTACAGACACATCTTTTGATTTTTTTTTATTCATCTCTCTCAGACTGCTTACCTCGCCCATTTATGGTGGCGAAGAATCTCGTTTGACAAGATAAAAAGTTTTGGTGTGACTATAAAAAATTTATCTGATGACATGTTCTTACTTAAAGACTGTTACGTGTATTAACTGTCAAGAGAAACCACCCATACCCCCAACCCCCGCCTCCACCCTCCTCAGTTTATTATTGATCGTGAAGCGTCAATTATCTAAACTAAAAAGACTTAATTGTTTGTTTTTCCCCCCAATTAATGATTTTCTTTTTTTTTATTGCATTAAAAGTGGGAAGTTGTGTGATTGCTTAGGAGCGGTTTCTATAAAGCACGTAAAAAAAATTGCGTAAAAATTATAATCGAAACGACAAGGTAACAAAATAATATAGTAGGATTCTGGTAAGAATAATCATTTATTTAGAGGCCCACATCGGTTACCGCGTGGTCTAACGCGCCACTCTCAGTAGAATAAACTGCCGATGACAGGGAGATTGAGGTTCGAATCCCAGTCGGATGTATTGGGTTTTTTCAAAAATGGTTTCCCCCTTTCCCCTACGCAAATGCGGGTACATTTCCTCTAAATATAGCTATCATAATACATAAAAAAACATTAGCGTAATTAGTACATAACCCGAAAGGTTAGCAAGACGCGGTGCATAGAAAAAAATACCCTAGAAAATACTTTTTTTTTCAGTAAACAATGATAATTATTTACAATATTATTAGTATTATTTTATAGGTCAGTGTTTTTTTAACCGGTGTGGCTTAAAGGGTCAGCGGAAGTTTAGGGAAAGATAAAAGAAGTGGTAGAAAGTCTTAAGAATAAATCCACGATAAACGTTATTTAAAATAAATAGCACAATTATTATGATTTTTAGCATCTGAACACAATCTTTATGCACATTTTATAATGTAGGACCCGCCTCGGTGGCGTAGTTGGCTAACGCGCTTGTCGTGTTGAGCTCGACTGCCAAGGACATCGAGGTTCGAATCTCGGTCAGGTGAAATGGGGGTGGTTTTTGTTAAATGGTTTTCCACTCTACTTCCACGCAAATGCGGGTTCACTTCCTCCAATTCAACCTTCCAAATTCCTAACCCATAAGGGTAAGTAGTACTTAAAACGTGTAACCCGAACGGGTAGTAAGACGCGGTGCTAAATATTATTATTATTATTATAATGTAGGAATACATGAAAGTAGATCTCGTAATTTTTCTACCTGCCAGATAGAAAGGGTTCTTATAAAATAGGACTGTATATTATAAGATTGTAGGCCTCCGTCAGAAGGGTCATTCATATTGTTCATTCACGGGAGGAGTTTACCTGGGAAAGGTCTTTTTTCTTACCAATATCCTACTATATAATAGATTTCTGGTAGGGAAAAAAGTCCTATCTGTCAGTTAACAAAATTTATTAAAACTTCTTAGGACCAAATATATTCATACGCCAAGTCATGTGATATGGAGCTGTCATTTTTGCTGAATAATAACAATAGTATAGTCAGTCACAGCAGAACAAAGAGAAAAGTTTGGATTGTTTTTTGTGAATTTAAATTTTTCAGAAAAGTTGTCACCATAAGAAATACAGGATTTTCTCTTCACATAGGCGGCGTCCTTAATTTTTTATCCCTTTTGGCTCTTTCTTTTTCTCGCTCTCTTTTTTTTTATTCAATGTCTTTATCTTATTTTAGGCCCTTTGTGTCAACTATAAGGGGTTTTAAACGCATTGTTTGGAAAGTTTAAAAATACCGTTCCTTTAGGGGGGGGGGGAAGTACAGTTTGTCATTTTTAGGAGGAACAAGTGATTTTATTTCATTCTTTTTGTTGTCAGCCCTTCACGCGCTACTCTTTTAGAAAGAAAGAAAAAAAAACTTACCAAAATACTCTTCATTTAAGGAGCTAATAAATTATCAAATGTCCAAACCATTTTACCTCTTTGTTTAGGATATTATATCATCTATCTTTTATGACGTTATAAATATATTTTCGAACATAAATAGCTTCTCAAAGTAACTTGAAGTGAGTACTATATATTACACACACACACACACACACACACACACACACGCCCATGTTAAAGGTAATCGCTTTGGCTGATGGGTTCACCAATTTAAAAGAAAGGTTAATATTCTTGCATGGGTGATCTCGCGGACTAAACGTCAGACTCGTTTAGGTCTGACTGTCCATTGAACGGTAATATCGTTCTGTGAGGTCAATCCCGTCTGGGTCGTACTAAGAGCTTTTTTTTTTACCTTTAATAACCTCCTGCTCTCCTACCGCGCAAATGCGGGTACACTTGCTACCGCGCAAATGCGGGTACACTTGCTCTATTCTACTCCCCTCATAACCTACCCCCTTCCCCTAGCGTAATCGCAGTGGAAATAGCCCGGACGGGCAGTGACACGCGGTTTGGGAGGGGGAGGATTAGATATTATCTTATTAAATTAACAGTTTGGTACAACATTAATGGGCTGACTTTTTAATGAACTTAGGGCTACCCATCCTGTGCCTTAATAATGGGAGGGGGGAAGAGGTAGATTCTATCCCTCACCCCCCCTTTTTCCAAAATTATTCCTTCACAAAACCTAGGACAGTAAGTAGTTCATTGGTGTTTCATAAAAAAAATTTCATAACATCAAGTCATTTTTTTTCCTTCTAAAAATGTCTTAGCCATCTTCTGTTGGGATGAGGGTAGAACAAGTAGACATTCCCCTCCCCCCCTCCCATGCCACACACACTCACACACAAACACAAAATCTGGTCGAACACCCTGTTGACAATCCTTTTATTATAATACGCACAAAATGTCTTGTACATCTGGATATTTCATAGGAAGAACTTTCATCTGAAAGCTAGAAAAGTTACTACAGTAGCCCCATG
The DNA here is from genome assembly GCA_901482245.1 of Timema douglasi. Lineage (NCBI taxonomy): Eukaryota > Metazoa > Arthropoda > Insecta > Phasmatodea > Timematidae > Timema > Timema douglasi. The sequence goes on from CABEEJ010002907.1 coordinate 10,933, forward strand.
GCTTCTTTGGTGCCGAGTGAAAGCTCACGGCTTTGAAAGGTTACCAAAGCAAATTATGTATCCCTACGCCGAACCATATGATCTGCACACAAAAAAACATGCGTTTAGCAGCTGTCACTTCTGACAAACCAAATTTAGGTATATACCTAAATGTTGACTGTCAGAAGTCAGCTGTGAGCTGTCAGTCAGCACCAAAGAAGCCACGGGGCTACTGTAGATCTACCTTTTTCACTTATTCATACGTTAGGTCATGTGATCTGCAACATTCACTTTTGATAGATATTATCAATCCCTATAAAATAACACATTTATAAAGTAACACTTTTGACCGGCGCAAAGAAATAGGCATTTTCTAAAAGGCCCTTTATATGAAAATTGTGCCGTAGTAATCTAATCTTCCAAGGAGAGGATTCATTTCCGAACGAACACTTGAGAGACAATTTATTCAGATATTGGCAGCAGTCCGTGTTCCCTGTTCTGTCGAGTTGGGTCGTGATGGAATGCCAGATAATATCGGGGAACACCAGCTCCGCCAACCGATACAGGTGGAGAAACAAAACACGACCAGATTCTTGTCTCTGGCACTTGTTGCTGTCCTACTACCCGTTCACGAGTTGTTCGCCTATGTACTAATTTACACTAATGTGTTAGGGCTTAGGAAGTTTGAATGTAGAGAAAGTGTACCCGCATTTGCGTGGAGGGTTAGTGGGAAAGCGATTTAGGGGGGAAGGGGGGCTCAGTATAACCGACCAGAATCGATACCTAATCTCCCCGTCATCGGCAGTATTCTGCAAGAGTTACACCTTAGACCATTCCACCACCAAAACAGGTAGTAACCACTCTATTGTTTGAGTGTAAACATTATTCTCACCGCGTCTTACTACCTGTTCAGGTTGTACGCATTATTATGATAATTACTCCAATGTGGTAGGAGGGGAAACATTTTAAAGGTGATATAATATACCCGCATTTGCGCGGAATGGAGAACGAGAAACCATTTAGGAAAAAAGAAACCACCCTCATTGGATCGGACCCGCCGGGATTCAAACCCCGATCTCTCCGTTTCCAGTCCTGACACAAGATTGACACTTTAGACCGATCTAAAATTGGTTTGGTGGCTTTTATAACAATTAAAAACGTTAGCTATTATTAAAACCGATATATATATATATATATATTTTAAAAAACGACTAAAGGTTAGCAAAGAGAGTACAGGTTCGAGACCTGATTTGATATATCAGTGGGGTGACCTGGTGGTCTAGGGGTAAGGTGTCAGACTTCTGTGCTGGGGGTCCGGGGTTCAATCCTCGGTCCCGGCACAGATTTATCTGATTACCAAACCCTTCCTTCACCTCTGACAAGACATCTTGTGAATGTGAGGAATTCCAGGCCTCCACCGTGGTTCGGATCCCACGTTAAACTGTAGGTCCTCCATTTCATCTCACAATCACCCTACCATTACATATTAGCGTAAGTGCGTACAACCCAAACGGGTAGTAAGACGCGGTGCTAATAATAATAATAATAATAATATATCAGAAAATATGTACGTAATAGTTTGCGATCTTCTGGGCAAAATCCGGTGAATTTTCCAAATTAAACAAAATAGCCTCCGCCAGGTTGATTGCCAAACATTCTCCATCATCATCCTATCTCCCCCCTTACCCACAAGGTTTGATTGGATAGAGGGTAATACCAAAAGTCTCCCCCTCCTTCCCCATTTCATTTATCAACCACGTTTTGTAAATCTGCAGCGCCGCGCGCGCGAGAACAAGCCGAAAGATTCCAAGGTCGCTAGCCGCCGGGACCGGCCGAAGGTCGAGTGGACCAAGTCTGGAGCGCTGCGGTCGCGGTGTTTTAGTACAGTTTGATACCGTTGGGAGGAGGAGGCCTCGTCTGGGTTACCCGTCTGGCCCGGAGGGCATGAGGGGGGGTTCCCTGTCGAAACCTCTTAAAAACGCGCAGCGCACCACACAAGGATGAAAGAATTTACAAACTTTAAACGTGATTCGAACCCCCAACCTTCTCTTCCCTTTAACCACTGAGATGAGTCTGGATATTATTTTAGCCAGCGTGTCTATTGGTAAGGGACATAAACTACTTCGAGTTTTCATAGGAAGAATCTAAGAGTTAGATCTACTTTCACGTATTCAGAGTCAAATCATGTGAGTTGTAGCTGTGATTTTTGATATAAATATCAATAACAAAGTAATAATAATGTGCTATTCTAAAATCAGCGTGGCTACAAAACATATTTTACAAAAATTCCCTGACTTTCTCAGATTTTCCAGGCAAATTTTCCATGACTACTTTTTTCCAGTTTTAATGGTGGATGATGACATTTGTTTTATTTATTATTGATCACATACTAAAAAAAAAAGTTTGTATCTACTAAACATAAACGGTTTTATCAGTTATTTTAAAAATTAAAATGTTATTTTATTTAGGTATTATTAACTTTGGTTTTAGTGTTTGGTTGCAAAATTAATGGGATATTTTAGACATTTAAAAAAAAAATTCTTTTTAGTTAAATTCCCTGACATTTCTCTGTTCACTCTGTCATCCAAAAATCCCCTGACATTTCCAGGTTTTCTCTGTCTGTAGCCACCATGTTAAAAAATGTTACCAATGTTGGCCGCGAAAAAAGTTTGTTTTTTTCCATTTATGTATTTATTTGAGGTATTTAACGTGCACTTTCTGGGCCGAAAGATTATATAAGCACACGAGAATCTCTATGAGCAAGCGCGAAAGGGCCTACCTATTTTTCCAGGAAAAATATTTTCACATACCTCACAGGATTGTTTTACATGCCACAATCGACGGCTTTACTCCCCCTCCAGAAGAAAGTTGTGCTACTGATTTTTATCGGCCAAGAAAAATCCATCGACCCAGGCTGGGTTTGAACCCACAATTGTTGGGTCCTGGGACAAGCAATTTACCCCAATATTATATATTCTAAAAGGTTATTCTTACCGGTATTCCACTATACCTTGCGAGATGACGTCATAAGAGACAAACCTATGAACAGCAATCAATTAACACTCAGTTTATGCCGAGAGATGGTAGTCTTAACTTGACGGATTATACCTATACTATGAAGTGGCTCATAAGATAGGGCCATAGTGTAATCCGTTAAGGAAGGCTTACTTAACTTCCAAGTGGAATGAAATATACAAAATATCAAGCCCTGACCCTTTTTGTTTAGTATACTGTAAGCATTTAAAGTCAGGGATGTAAGGAACGCTAGAATATGGCAGTGCCTTTTGCAGTTTTTATAGTGTTTTTTTTATAACATTCCCTTGAATCCGCAGTAAAGATGGTGTTTTGTGTTTTTGCAGACTATTCCTTCTCGATGTACACCCCTAGTATCATTGCCTCGTCCAGCATCGCAGCAGCCCTCCACGGTCTTGACTGGACAACCAAAAGCTCCTGTTCCCTCAACCAACTTTTGGACCTCCTGCACAGGATTACGGCTATTGAGAAGGTGAGTCCTTTGCCTCAAAGAGGGTTGTGAAGAGAATTTGTTACTATCTACACTCGAAGCGCTCTGGCAGGCTTTTATAGAGGTGGCACGATCTAGCTTTGTATCTGTCAGCCTTTTATAGAGGTGGCACGATCTAGCTTTGCATCTGTCAGCCTTTTATAAAGGCGACACAATCTAGCTTGTATCTGGCAGTCTTTTATAGAGGTGGCACGATCTAGCTTTGTATCTGGCAGCCTTTTATAGAGGCAACACGATCTAGCTTTGTATCTGGCAGCCTTTTATGGAGGCGACACGATCTAGCTTTGTATCTGGCAGACTTTTATGGAGGCAACACGATCTAGCTTTGTATCTGGCAGTCTTTTATAAATACGACAATCTAGCTTTGTATCTGGCAGACTTTTATAAAGGCGACACAATCTAGCTTTGTATCTGGCAGTCTTTTATAAAGGTGACACAATATAGCTTTGTATCTGGCAGTTTTTTTTATAGAGGCGGCACGATCTATCTTTGTATCTGGCAGTCTTTTATAGAGGTGGCACGATCTAGCTTTGTATCTGGTAGGCTTTTATAGAGGTGGCACGATCTAGCTTTGTATCTGTCAGCCTTTTTATAAAGGCGACACAATCTAGCTTGTATCTGGCAGCCTTTTATAGAGGTGGCACGATCTAGCTTTGTATCTGGCAGCCTTTTATAGAGGTGGCACGATCTAGCTTTGTATCTGGCAGTCTTTTATAGAGGTGGCATGATCTAGCTTTGTATCTGGCAGTCTTTTATAAAGGCGACACAATCTAGCTTTGTATCTGGCAGCCTTTTATAAAGGGGACACAATCTAGCTTTGTATCTGGCAGTCTTTTATAAAGGCGACACAATCTAGCTTTGTATCTGGCAGCCTTTTATAAAGGCGACATAATCTAGGTTGTATCTGGTCGGCCTTTATAAAATCAGCACATGGATGTGGCAGTAGTACTTCACCGTCGTAACGCCAAACTCTGCCTAGAGCATAGCTAACTTAGGTAAGGTGCATTAAAACAAAATCAAGTTTCCTCTTTTAAAACTAGTTCCTGCCTAAACACAGTTCAATTATAATAGGAAGAAACTTATCTGAGAGCTAGAAAAGCTACTAGATCTACTTCCGTTTATACATCAGGTAACGTGATATGCGGTTGTGACTTTTGATTGGTATTTTCAATACATATAAAATAATAATGGCTAATTATATATAAGCATTGTTGGCTGCATAGAAAAAAAAAATCTTTTTTAAAGAAAACTAGATTCCTTTTTTACCAGAATATAGCTAGATTGTTGTGCTGAATAGTGTGTCGACTCAAATTTAAGATTGAGATAAGCGGTAAATCTAAACGAGTACCGAGTACTCTATAATGATACTAATTACTAGTTAGGTAAATAATATATATATATTACAAATAATTTAGTGTTAGTTATTTAAAAACAAGTTCCAACAATCTAATATAACTCACAATCGGGCACGCACAACACCCCATGCAAAGAACCTCCTCTTATATCCTTTTAAATACTCCCCACATGTGTTAAGGAAAAGAAAAAGAAACGATAGGAAGGGGAAAAAAAAGTCTCGGTGTCAGACAGAACAAGTGTAGTGAAGAAAATATCATTCACTCATTCATAAACACAGTCAGCCTAGTAGACAGACAAAAAAAAAAAAAAGAGTATTACAGTGTATATACATATATCTAAAATGTTGGTGGTGAAACAGGTGTCAGGGGCACATCTGGCAGAGACGCAACCACACACACATATATATAAAAAGATGCTTTAAAACATCTTGACATGTATTCGGTGGTACCAACATGTAACACTGAAGTACCCCAACAGTTTTCCGAACAAAGATGCGATTCGAGTAAGACTATTTTGAGAGTAAAATGTTTTTAACACTATTTAAAATATGTATTATATCTGTAAATAAGAAAAATAAGGCTTAAATTTAATTATAATCATGATAAAATAGATAAAATAAAATTAATACTATATAATAGATAAACCTTGAACCCTCTTTTTAAACTTAAAAAAATGGGCGTTCATGGTGATATAAGTTTGTTTGTATAAGGTTTTTGTTTCAACAAACAAAAAAAATGCAGCCAAAATTGATAACTCTTTAGGATGGTAAACCTAGAAAACGGAAAAGTCAGGAAATTCTCTTGGTTAAGGAATTTTTTTTAATCAAATTTATGGAATTTTTACATATTCGCCAAAGAGAATACACAACTTTTATTCAGTTGTGCATACTAATCTCAATTCTTAAAGTCAACACATGTTATATTTCCACCCTTCTTTGTTTTTGCTCATAAAAACTGTTAAAAATACTAAACTTAAGACTAGTTTTCTCACATCTTGTGTGACGTCTGCAATCTTAAGAGAGAAGGAAGCAATTTTGGGCGGAGTTGGAGTTGGTAAAAATGTACAGACTCCGAATCCAGCTTCAAAACAAAAATTTATAAAATAACTATATGGTAAATATATCATTTTAATGTTATATATTGTATTCTTTAAGACCAATATTTTTAGTTTTGATTGTAGTTCGGAAATAGAAAAATATAGGCGTTGAAAGTTCGGCCCACTAACTACACAGCTCTGGCTAGCAACATTCAAACCTCACTGGTGGTCACTTATAATAATGAGCATACCTTATCTTATGTCTGCAGGACTTTCTTCAGAGCTGCCTGCAGAAGATCGAGGATATGGTGACAAGGACAATGAGCAGCAGGTCCGGTGAAGGGGGAGAGGGGTGCACGTCGTCGGGAAATGGGGGCGGCAGCTCGGGGACGAACTCCCGAAACAACCTGGACCACGCGGCGGCCAACGAGAAGGTGATGGAGCACGGTAAGGCGGGGACGCCCACTGATGTCCGGGACGTCCACTTCTAGAACGAAAGACTGAATCTTTTAAAAAAATAAATATATATACATATAAATACAGGGTTGTACAATCTGCCTTTTGACACGTCAAGTTCAACTTGTCAATACTTAGTTTCATTTCCATATAATTCCAATACATTTTGCCTAAAACGATTTTTAAAGGCTTTTTTTTAAAATGTATATTTCTAACATTTCTTCAAAACGAACACAAAGAAATAATTTTTTTTTTGAGTGGCGACATGATAATAAATAGTCCAAGAAGTGTTCAGAGGGAGGATGCTGCTCATCAATACAATCATATATCCTGGAATGTGGCAGGTCACTTTGTGCACGTTTTATAAGGGGCATCCTAACGCTATACACTGGACATGGTTTGGTCCGTCTCACACCCTGTGAATTTGATCGAAACAAAGACCTAAATACCGAGTTATCTATCAAACTTTTTTTTTATGAAGAAGTGATTCATATAAATTTCTTATCTTAATTAAAGAGTGCTCGATTTATCTGATATAACATAAAGCAATGCAATTATTTGGGATTCCAAACGTAAGATATTTTGTCTAAAAAGAAAATGGTAACAAAAGTTTTAAAATAAACCTTTTTTTTTTCCTTTCTGTAGTTGAATGTTAATAAAATGTGAAACAGTGAAGTTACATGTCAGACCAGAGACTTTGCGATATCTATTGATGGGTAAAAATAACCATTTTCACTAGCATTACTTAATAATATTTATGTTATTTTTATGTAAACTATTTTTTAGATAAACTAGTTTGTATAACTATTGTCAGATTAGATGTGTTTATGACAAAATTAAAATTATTACATTTTTTATGAAAGAGGTTTATGTGACCTATTTTATAGTAAAAAATAATAATAATGAATTGATCTTGAACATTCTTATGCACCATATATAGTTAAGTCTTTTGTATGGCATTTTGCTTTAGGCTTCCAAGGATAAATGGGTAAATTCGATATAAGACATATGTGGTTTGAAATAAAGAATATTGTATAGACGAAATATATTTAAAAATTGCTTTATTATATAAGAGACGCCCCCAAACTATAATGAACATCGAAGTTTTTTTTTAATCTACTGTTAAGAGGACACATAATATAAGGGATTTTATGGGTGTTTCCTCAAATTTGTATTGGTTATCTGATAGATTTGTGTGATTAAAGAAAAACCTCATAAGAATTTTGTTATACAAGAAAAATATTTCTGCTGAAGGTATGTGCGTTTGAACTATTCTAATACGATTTACTTTTCCACTTTCTACAAGTAAGTGTTTAGATAAATACAGAGTTTATTTCTCAATAAACCCATAAGTTGGCATTTGCATATGAGGAAAACTGGAGTATATTCATGATAGGTTTTTTTACCTGGCTGACAGTTCAAATCATATGTTTAGGTTTTGGATTGCCAACACTCATCACGGTTTTGTTATAAATAGTAAGTTTTTTAATTATATTTTATATTTAAATTAGGTACCATAACTTAAAGTTAAGTTTTCTGACACTATTTTATTACTTTTAATAATTTCTTTTTACCCAATCTGAAACAATATTTTAAACATATTTAAAAGTACTTTTCTTCCTTTTGGAACGTTATTGACTATATGTAATATAGTGCATACATCAATACCTTTTAATACAGGCATATTTTTTTTATATATAATAAATTATTTTACGATTATGTTATCATATTTCAAAATATTTAACTGAATAAAATATTTTTATTAATTGTGTGGCTGCATCATTGTAAAGAAATTGTTTTCGTCATGTTCAATCACATAGTTTAAATTCTTCAATCGCCATTTTGAAACTATGTTTGTTAGACCTTTTGTGAAAGTTATGTGGATAATAATTTGTTTTAAGTGGAATAAAACGATAAATAAACTTTGTGCCTGACCTCAAATAAATATATCAATAATATAGACCTAAATTACTGTGATTAAATATCACATTCATACATTACTATATGTTTTCATTGCAGTTATTCAAAGTGACAAATGTCAGCTGTTGGCGTAGGGATACATTAGGGGCTGAATTAGTAACCTTTTGAGCTGTCATCCAAGTAAACTAAGGTTGTGAATGTACTAAAGACTACCTAGCATAAAATTGAAATGGATGCCATCTTTATTATTCGTACTAATATCAGGGTGGCCACAGATAGTCTTCATTACACTCAGTCACGATTTGAGCCTAGACCACCTCATTACCAGAAAACCAGAGACAAGACTGGCTGGCACCTTTGACAATGTATTCATCAGTACAGGTCACAGGTAGATGATGATATTTCAATAATATCTGCCTTTGACGGTTCATATATATTTATTAGTTTACAGATTCATATATATTTATTAGTTTACAGATATAAACGGGTAAAACATTATCAGGGGAGTGGGGCTAATTTTGTCTGTAAAATGTGGAAAAGTCGGGGAATTTTAAAAGTGAATTCCTGTAGCCACTCTGATACTAGCTAGAACCAGTTATGTCAATCACATTTATTTGTGATGTTTCTTATTTTATTCAATTAAGAAAATTTTTTCTTCTAATTTTACAAAAATAAAGTTTCATCAGGTATTAAAAAAAATTAAAAAAATTCAGGGGCAAAAAATGATTCATTGATGCCTTGAGGGGAAGGGGAAGGCAGTTAAATACGCTTCGAAATAAATGCGCACTAATAATGATACTTTTTTTATTATTATTACTTAGTTTTAACAAAGTGGGATTGTAAAATTATAGTCATTGACAATCCGTATCAGTACTTTTTTTTTTGTAAATATATCAAATATTTAAAATAACCTTTATATACTATGTACATAATATTAATATTATATTATTGTATTTTTATTTTGTTAGTTCAGGGTTCCTAGATAATAGAAATAGAAACCATACGAGTGTTCAATTAGTCTAGTTAGTTACACGATTTAATATTCTTTGAACACTTGACGCAAGTATCAACAATCTTTTGCCTTAAAAAAAAATTATCATATGAGTTTGATATGATTTTAAACATTCGAATTGAATGCAATAACTAACAATATATAGAAAGCATATATTTAGTAAAGTTATTGTTTTTGTTTTTTATTTTTGCTTCAAGTGTTCTGAATGTTTTTTATTGCCGCTAATTGTTGGCTGAAATTAAGGGGGCTGCCTATCATAGCGTTGAGTAGACTGTTATTTCAAAATATGGTAGGGTTGTGCTGAGTCCACTTTTTTTTATATTCGAAGCAAACTCTATAATTGAACATATGAAATATTCTCTTAAGTTGAATCGAAGTTTGAATAGCTTTTGTTAGTTGTTTAGCGATTGGGAAAAAAATATATTGTGGATATTTATATATAACTTTATGAACTAAAATTAAATGAAATGGTTTTACTACACATTTGTAATATTTCATTTTAATAATGTGATAAATTAAGTTATTATCACAACTTACAGTTCAATTTCTTCAGTATTTTTATATCAATCTTAGTTCGTAATATATAAAGCAGCTCAGAACGGGATTAAATGACCGTAAATTGAGTATTTTAAAATTTCAATATTTTGATTGGCAGGGCTTCGGAATTGTCAAATACAGATTTATTTTTTTTCAAATCAAAGTAAAAGCTGATATTTGTTTTGAAGTCAAGACTTGAGTTTAAAAGCTTGGTACACCCCTAAAATATGTTTCAAACCAAATTCATGGTTAGAAAAACTGCATTTCTTTTATTAAAAAAATGGCACGGTCACAACAAAACATTTTAAGATACCTAATAGAGGATTGAGTAAGGCTATTTGTAACTTCAGAACAGCATAAGTAGGTGGTGCCCTTAAAATAAAAAAAGACTAAAAAAAAATTGTGAAAATGTCCTATTAATATCCATTCTGTTGCATTTGCAGTTTAGTTAAAAAAAAAAAAAAA
>CABEEJ010002907.1:21274-59317 GCA_901482245.1 Timema douglasi
TTTTTTTTTTTTTCCTTTTGGAGACTAAATGAAATGTTATCAAAATGTAAATGTTTTCTAATGAATCTCTCAAATAATATATTTTAAACATCTAAGAAGAAATTGTCAATACAGTGAAATATCTTAATAGCAGACACATTCCAAGATCAAAATTGTTATCAATAATAACTGTCCCTTATTTGGAAATACAGTGGAGCGTCGTTAATCCGGATCGATCGGGACCGGGACCCATCAGGAGTACTGAATTGTCCGGATTTTCAAATGTGCTTTCAATAACTGTATACATACATATACGTGTGGTTTTTCTTTTCTGTGAAACTTCTTCAGAATCTAGTTTTGAAGCAAAACGTTGCAAACTGTCTTTCTTTGCTTTAATGTCACTAATGGTTGAAGTTCCCACGCCATATATTTTAGCGAGAGATGCACCACTTTCCCCTTTAGACAATCTTTGTAGAATTTCTAACTTATCCTCTATAGATAAAAATTTATGTTTCCTTTTATTTGATATTGATGATATGATTAACAAAGTAAAAATATGTACCGTTTTAACTCGCACACTAAAACGTCACAAGGCAACTATACCACTGCTGGACACCTTCCACTACCTCCCCTACCTGCTCTCACCACCGATCCGGATTTGCGACGCTCCGGATTTCCGACGCTCTACTGTACTTATTTTAAATCAAACTGCTTGAACACAGTTTAATCTATATACAATCTTATACTGTGGATATTAACCACAACAATCTAATTACTGCATTGTGCAGTATTCAAGATAATTATGACTAACGAATAAATATTGTACTGTACATGATTGCATTATAAACAGAACAACACACATTTGAAGTGAAATTTGTACACGCCTCCTGTACTGTAGACCTATATGTGCACGCTAGTACAGACCAAAGTGCTAGAACGCTGACGGTTTTGAAGGGGTGAGAGAGGTATGACTTTTAAGTACCACAGTCATTACTACGTTGACTATTTTAGAAACTTTCATTAGAGGCAGAAGGTGAGTCTACTCACACTTAGATCAAGACATAATTCCTGACATTCCTAGAGTCAAATGCTGTTCCCTGTTTTAGAGATTTTTATGCGTAAATATGCGTGTTTCTAGCCATGTCTACGTACTTTATTGAGAAAGTACATTATTGGGAAGGTGTTTCACAGTAAAAGACAATGTTATTTTGACAGATAAATTTAAACTGTTCATTAAAAAGTAAGAATCTGCTATTCAGACGTGTCTGTTAAGGGTTTTCACTGTACAGTACTTAGATGTTTTAAGACTTTTTTTTTGTGTGTTTGTTTATATTGTTACCAGAAATATTAATTTTGGGTTAGTTGTTTGTAAAAAAAAAATAGTTTGGGGTTATAAAATATTTACTTTTCGCTTCAGTTTGTGAAAGCTAGAAATAGATTTCTTTTTTTTTAGGATTAATAAAACATGTATTCAATTATATTTCTTATTTGTATGATCGTAATACAATTATGACAACTCACTGAAGTGTGAATGGTGTATAATTTTAAATTATAATCCTATGAAAATATGAGTGAACTTCATTTGCATCGGAAAATATCATTTAATATGATTAGAATTCTGTTTGAATTTACTTAATCCTAACAAGTAACAGTCTTGACCATAATTTTTTAACAAATATTCCTTTAGTTAAAATTACCAGTATGTTTGTAAGAAAAATATTTATGCAGTTTAATAAAACTTATATAACCAATATCCATTGCAAAATTAACTATTTAACTAATAGAGTTTTTGCAAACCAGCTTGGTGCTTGTTCTACGTAACATTTGAAACCAATGTTAAGTTTAAAAAAAATGTATGTAACCTTAACCCTTTAGTGGAAATTTGAATGACATTTTGAATCTTATTGTTTAGCCAAATATTTGACAATCATTTAAAAGAATCTTATTAAATAATATGTATAATTTTGTGTATACATTGCAACATGTAATATTTTCTAATTAAAGATGGGACCTTCTAAATCTTTGAATCCTTAATTAAGAATTCTCGAGGATTTAATAAAGTTTAAGATTCGAGATTTAAAAATATATTAAATTTTACACTTAGCTGAATGTGAATAAACATTAGGGGGCGTTTCAAGTATTACGTAAGCACCTCGGGGTAGTAGGGAGGGCTCGCGCTTTTCTTATTTCTGCTGACGAAAAGCGCATTAATCCAGCCAGTGTCAAAAGACACGGATTCAAGTACCTTTGCCATCAGATTAAAATAAATTTAGAATTTTGTTAATAGCTAAGGTAATTAATTTTTTCACTGATAATACTTTTTTTGTCATTTAAATTAAATATAAATTAAAATGATTTTTATAGCATTTCCTAAATTGAATATAACAAGCAAGATTGGGAGGGGGAGGGGGTTTCCCTAGGCGTTTGCTTATGTTTAAATTGGGGGGAGGGGGTCCAAAATGGGCCAAAAGTAGCTTGTAATATGCTTGAACACCCCCTTATAACAAAAAATGTTAACATTTATGATTTTTATTTTCTAAAGCAATTAAATAATTAAAAAGAACAGTCAGAATCAACCCATCTTTAATTTGAATTTTTTAAATAAAGGTATATTTCTATAACAAACTAAGAAAGCAATATTTGACGTAGGCCTAACTGAAACAGTTATAACTGAACATTTTTTTCATGATGAATGTGTTTTAAATAAATGATTTTTTATAGTTATTTTAAGCATCCTATGTGACTTTTTTGTTGTTAATGTATAAGGGTGTTGAAACAAATCCTACTGCCATTTTATAATCAATAGACAAACATATAGTATTCACAGACATTATTTCCTAAATCTCAATGTTTGGGGAACAAATAATAACAATATAATATTATAATGCAACGATACATATCAAATTGAAAGTTAACTTATTATATACAATAACTATTGTCGAAAAAAAAAATATATATACCAACTGTACCTCTGTGGTTCCAAGAACCATACTATAATTCCATGTTATATTTCTGTTTAGATTTGTTCTATGTATATGTATATTAAGGCCTATTTGTGTATTAACAAATTATTAGTAGTGTCCTAGGTAAAATAAATTGCATGATAGTAATGGAGGACTGAATTTTATAAAATAGATGTTTGTGTTGTATCTGAAGAAAAAAAAAATGGATTTATAAAAATAAATATTGGACTTATATAAAATTTGTGTACATTATTTATTTCTATTTTTTTTTTAATCCTTTAAAATTATGTCTGTAGCTACTAAAGAAATTAAAACTTTGAACTTATATTTGAGGCATTATTTAACAGTGTAGCTTCCTCTCATTTTAAAAAGATATGATTATCTCTTTAAGGAAAACCTTTCATTTTTTGAGGTAGATAGTGTTATATTACAATGAAAACATAAACACAGTTCACACTTTACAAAGGCAAAGAGGTAATGGCTGACTCTGAGAAAATCAATCATCCCTGACAAAAGCTTCATTCGATTAGAACTCAATCAGAACCTGAAGTATGAGACATACTAGGATAAGATTAAAATGGCTTCAACCATTTTTAACTCGCCTCGGTGGTCGCATGGTCTAACTAACCTGTTACCCTCGCAATGGATTAGACCTCTGATGACGAGTTTTGAGGTTTGAATCTTGGTTGCGTGTACTGAAGGTGGTTTTTCACTATCATCTCATACAAATGTGGGTATACTTCCTCTAAATATAATCTTCCTAGTCCTTAAAGGGAATGCCAGGTCTCCACCGTGGTTCGGATTCCACGTTAAACTGTAGGTCCTCCATTTCATCTCACAATCACCCTACCATTACAACAATAGCGTAAGTGCGTACAACCCGAACGGGTAGTAAAACACGGTACTAATAATAATAGTCCTTAAAACCGTTATTGTAATTAGCAAATAAGCGTACAACCTGAATGGTTGGTAAGACATGGTGCTAAAAATAAATTTTGTAAGTGGTATTACATATTTATTTTATAAGATTTTTAAATTAAGGCTATGGAAAATAAGTGTTAGTAAGTAAAATCTACATTTACCTTTGAAGTGAGCTTGCTAAAGTTGGGATAAAATTCATCCAAACGCATAACTAATAGTAAATAGTGCCTAGCGCACAATTCATAAGAAAAATACAACACTTATAATGAAGCAACGAAGTGTAGTGTTTATAAAATCTGACTTATATTGTCTTTTATTAATATAAATGGCCTCACTACTAAATAAGGTCTCTAACAATGTTACTTAAGCTGTACCTTTTGAAACTTGAAATGAACCGAAATAGGTTTTGCCTTTATCATTGAATAAAATTCAATTTTATTCGTTTTTGATTTTATTACTATAATGAATATTATGGTAGACCTATTTCTCAGTAGCAGAATACAAAATTTAATATTTATTCTTTATTTGTGATCATCTTATACAAACCATACATAGTCATTGATTTCAAATAAAGAAAATTCATTGGATAGCTGGAAAACAAAATGTATGGCCACCACAAGGCGTTCCAAACATGAACACAGTCTAATTTTCGTCTGCTGTGTGTACTGGAGTATAATTGACTACAACTTCTCGGATTTTCATTGGCTAATACAAGGGCTGTCTTTTCAAAAATCTAAGCATGACAAGTTTAATCAACAACATGCATTGTGCACTAACCACTATGCGTGCATTATAAACACTATCATTGAAAATAAATGTTTCAACTTCCTGAGTACTATGTACTATTCATGAATATAGACCCAACCTAAGCAATTTTTTTTGGCATCATGCCTTACTCCCCATTCAGGTTATATGCTTATGTACTAATTACGCTAATGGGTTAAGGATGAAGGTTGAAATTTAGAGGTGTGTACCTGAATTTTTGTGAAGAGAGTGGGGAACCATTTAGGAAAAAAACACCCTCAGTACACACAACCGAGATTTGAACCCCGATCTCCCCGTCATCGGCAGTGTAGTCTATAGCAAGAGTAGCTCCTTAGACCATGAGGCCCCCGAAGTGTGTCCTAAGCCGTTGATTATTGTAAGGTACCATTATATATTTTAATACATAAAGGAATGTCGTTAAAGGGTAGGTCAGGGCTCCAAACCTGACTGGGTGCTGTCCCTCTAAATTAATCTTATTAATACACCATAATCATTAACTCAACAACTCATCCATAGAATAAAAATTAAACAAATGACTATTTACCAACTATTAAAACTCATTAAGGGATTAAATTGCAAAACTAGTGCTGAGTGTGTTGAAATTATTCTTAAAATGGCCGCTAACTGCTTCAGTGGTCGAATTGTCTTAAGGCAAGAGTCGCCAAACTCGATTTTTGCAGTGGCATTTCCAGTACCTAGCTTGCAGGAGAAATTAATTTTGTGCTTTCTCAAAGTAAGTGACAATGTCGAAGAATGTTGCCTCCTCAAGTTTAGAATATGTAAGACCTCTAGTCTCTAAGGTAAAATATCCATCTTTGGATCGTGTGGCGCCCCAAATGGTGCTAGACCCCATGTACTCTTCCAGCCTGTGTGAGTTATCGTTTTCAGCTAAATAGGTACTCGCAAGGTCTAACGCGCTACACTCACAGTAGACTAGACCGCCGATAATGGGGAGATCGAGGTTCGAATCTTGGTTGAGTGTGGTTAGAGTAGTTTTTCCAAAAAAAAATTCCATTCAATCTCCACGCAAATGAAAGTATACTTCCTATAAATATAACCTTCCTAATCTCTAAAACACTTAGCGTAGCATTAGTACATAGGCCAAATGGGTAGTAGGATGCGATGCTTAAAAGTATATAGAAAAATACATAATTAGGCATACATATATACAACTGTATTCAAATAGAAGTGAAAATGTACCCCCAAAAAATTGACCTTTGGAAAGTATATTTTTAATCAATAAGTTTGGTGACCACCAGTCTGAGACAATGGCATTCAACCTGGGGCATACAAATTCATCTTAAGGAGTACCCACTTAAAATTAAATATGCATATGTTTGTTTTTATGTTTATACATATATTTCTCATTTAAAACAATTACTTAATACATTGTTATGGATACATAAATTATTTTATATGTAGTTTATAGAATATGTAGAGCTTGCATTCTGCAACAACTTTGGGGGTACAAAGTAGAAGAGAAATTATATTTGGGCGTCCGTACGTAAACAAAAAAAAAAGAGTTGGTTAGCACTGGTCTAAGGCGCAATAAACTGGACTGCCGATTACGGGAAGATCGGGGTTCGAATCTCTGAGAGTGGGGTTTTCCAAGATGGTTTCACACTCTATACCCTACACACAAATGCATATATGAGTGTTGTTCGAACAAGTTGTTAGACGTGGTGCTAAAATAATAAACTTCTGTGTAACTTTGAGAATGATCAATATTATGCTGAAAATATAGTAGAATGACAGACGTTTAGGCCTAGTGTTTACTATATTATGGTTAGAGTTCATCAAACCAATTTCATATGCACACCAATAACTAATTGATTTAAGTGCTAAATAATATTTTACATAGGCTTACGTGTACAATTTAAAGAGTTTTAACTAACTTGAAAACAAACTTTAGTTAACACCATGCATACGCTGATACACCACTTTAAAAATAGTGATCGGAAACTATCGACAGTATTATCGATAGTACCAATACTGGTACACCGCCGTTTAGTTGGTTATGGCCATGAGGAATCCCGCTTTTATTTCGTACAAAGTAACAAGCAATAGTAATAATCAATAATAATACAACAGTAATAATCTCTGGTAACAAGTGCTGCTGGATTCTAGAAAACTCGGTGCCTTCTGAACGAGTTCTTTCAGCGGCAGGGACAATTATTTCTCAAATAAAGTAATCGATTGAAACCCAAAAATGTTATGTTGTTCCAACATCAAAACAAATCGTTGTTTGATTCCTTAATTTTTAAATACCTCAATATATTTTTCTTATGACATCGGTAAGCCTGTCATAATAGCGTGAAGCGTCCCTACGTTCAAATATTAATGTAAATTGTATATATGTATTATCTGAGAGGTAGTAACTCTTGGTATAACTTAACTTGACGTATGAATATGTGAAAGTTTCACGTCTTCATACATTAAGTTAGTGATCTTTAGCTCTTGCTATTAATAGATACTATCAATACCTATGAAATAATAATCAATTATAAAGTAAACTGTTTTCAATTTTGACTGTTAAATCGTTTATATTTTCTAAATAAAGTGGATTGATTAGAGCTAGCTCAAGATAGATACGGTGTGGTGAGGTGGACTGGGAATTAATTAGGCCTATATAATTCTTGAAAATTAGAAAAAATTAATTAAAAATGGTTCAAACGATTTTGTTTCATTCTAAATAACACTGTAGCCTATACTTGTTTCCCGATAACAAATGATTTAAGGTAATGGCCGAGTTTTGAAAATTTGATTGATTTTTGTTCAAAATTTAGATCTGAAAAAGAGTTTTTAATATAACCATCACAATACTGTCTGTTTTATGGCGTAGTCTCCAAATGTGTATTTGATTTAACCCAGAGGTACTTTGTTAATATTGTGGCCCATTGTTAAAGATTCATTGTTGTGATGGCAGAGAGAAATAGATACAGTAATATCGATTCAGACTTTCAAAATTAATGTCAACACACACACACATTCTATTTCAACTATAACAATGGTATTAGTTATCAAATCATAAAACCATTACAAGTTTTTAAAGACAAATTTAAATTACTAACCTCATTGTTGACACAAACTCCAAGCGGTGGTAGTCGTCCATCTCAATGGAAAGATAGTTGAGCCAGTAATCACATCATTCTCTTGTAGCACCTTGATGTAGACTGCTCGAGCATCGAGTGAAGTGCTAGCTATCGACGTTAAGAATCGACTCTCAGCAGATTTATCGAGGTAAAATATAGCAAATGAGCCATCAATCGAGAATGACGTTTACACTCAAATAATTTTAAATTACAAATGAAACGGGGTTTATACTAATACTATTGCTTAAATAAGATAAACTATTTTATTTTATGTGTGATATTCTTTACCATTGATTTAAAAGTAATATTTATTTATTTATATGTAAGATACATGATCGAATGAGTTTGCATTACAAACGGTTTAATTGTTTTGTCACGTCTATAAAGATTTGAGGCTTTTATATCTTTGTAATTGATGAAGACAGGAAAATAACTCCACGGCGTGCTTTTTAAAGAGAAAGAAAAAATTCTCATCATACTAATATATTTTTTTAAATGCATATTTATACTCTAAGCGTCTTTATTTAAATAGTTCAAAGTGAGAATTGGTACCATTTAGTGATTAAAAAGGTTAAATGTATTTCTAACTCAAACAAAGTAATGTAAGTATTCGTCCTCGTTCGAAATGACTACTGGACACAAACATTACGTGTGATATCAAATCCAACTTCATCTTTGGGCGTCATCAAATTACAAAGTGATGCATAGTAGTAGGCCGCCCTTTTATAAGTATTTACAAATAGATTACGGGAATGAACTTTTATTTTATAAACTATTGTTAAAATAGACATATATACATTTTCATTTGATTTTCAATAATTTCATTATTATTTTAAAAAAGAACAAACTGTTTTAAAAAATGTATATCTGGCTTATGTGAATATATTTGGAGCTCAATTTTAGTGTTGTAAACTATTCATATACATTTCAGGTTAAAGTGCTATGGTTTTACTTATTGATATTTGACCCGCGATACGGCGCCTATTAAGATGATACGGATTAATTTTGAGACAATGCCCTGTGATTGAACACTACCTTATAACGATGTTGGGTTTTACGGTGGTGACAATGCGAGTGTGCCTTACTGCGCACTTGCCCGTGGTTACTTGATCTGATTATTTCTTATAATTAATCGTATAAAATAAACAAAACTTTTAAAGTTTCACAGGATTTATTTATGTGATTACACCTTCGGCACTAAAGATATGATATTATTTAATACAGTTTTTGTTAAAATGGTTTTTCTGTGATATTACACGTTCCGCGTTCTGGGTATCATGTGCTGTGCTGATTTATGTTACTGCTATATATTCATACGCACAAGCGGCTAATATATGAGCTACCCCTTGCCTTTTGGACCCTTTGTCACCAGTGTCAAAACCAACTAATAGAAAGAGTCCTGGCGACAGGTATTGTGAAGGCTGGCTTCCTATTGGGTCAGCGCGTCACAAGATTTTGCTAAATATTACGAAGGTGATCTTTGAAAGAAAAAATTAGTTTTAATGGTGCAATTCATTGACATTATTTTTGAAAAGCGCGTGACTCTCCATGGATGAAATATTAAAAGGATATTCTGTATACAATTTATTAAAAAGCAATACCTTCATCCATGACTTTTTAAATATATGAGAAGGGTCAAAAAACAGTCTCATTACAGGGTAGGGAACCTATCGTCCATCTATCTTGAGAATGGTGGAAACTGACAGCTAGCGGAAGATTTTATTATAAACATTGATTAAAAGTCACTAATATTAACCCACGTGGAAATAATAATATTAAATTATCAATCACATATGTTAATAAACCCTTCTAATGATACTTCCCCAAGGATTACTTACTGTATAAAGGGCTTTTTCGTGACATGTTTCGCGATTGTGGTAACAAAAGATATTATAGTTCATGAAATAATAAATTGAAACTAATTAATTTTATAATACATTTTGATTATTGTCCTGAGGCATTGTTAAATTTCATAAGTTCACATTAAATTCATATAAAAAGGCTTTTAAAAGATAATCAAAAATAAATTGTTTGTTGTGAAAGTTTTGATGGCCAAACGTGATGGCAGCAAAACATACGGTCTTTTAGATCATAAGAAAGTAGATCTGTGGCTTTTGCTAGCTGTCAATTAGCTACCAACACTCCTACGCCGGATAGTCTATAAATACCCACCATGATAAAATTATTATACCATAGCATATTTGGTGCGAATAATGTGTATTCATTCTTTAAGTTGTGTAGCTTGAAATATTTATTTCTAGGGGAATAAATTCTATTAGGCCAGAATTTTCTTAATGTAAGGGGACGCGAGAATAGGCCAGTGTTTTTGCAGTTCTTATGGCAAAACATTTTTTGTCAAAATAAATAAAATATTGCTTCAGTAGAAACCTAAGAGTTGAATTTTCTTCACATCATGACATCAATAGTTCCTGAATTTCTGTCCTGAGCATGGTGGCATTATCTAACACACTTTTTAAATGAAGTAGAAAAAGTTGTCATTAAATTCCAGAATACCCTTGACAGATATTCAAGAAATTTTGAGGTCACCATTGTAAAGAAAATTAAATTCTTTTTTTGTACTGGAGCAAAATTTGATTTATTTTCCACCAATTTTTTTGCCATAAAAACTGCAAAAACACTGGCCATTCCTCGCGTTCCCTTCCATCAAACCTTAAAATACTTTTCTTTTCACATCATCATCATCATCATCATCATCATCATCATCATTAGGTAATCAATCTTGTGATTAGTTTGCTGCATCTCTCCACTTTTGTCTACTCTGGGCCAAATTCTTTACTTCTTTATACTTTTTTTTTTGTGCCAACATCGTCCACTCTCTGATTCTTGTACACGCAGTCTTGGTCTCCCTCTTGAATTTCTTCCTTCCATATCCCCCTTCTATAATTATCTTCATCAAATTATCATATCTCAGTATATGTCCTACCACTTTAACTATTATTTGCTGTATATTTTTCTAAAATTTCCTTTATTCATTTGCTTTTCTTAACACTGATGTATTTGATACCAACTCCATTCATGATATTTTCAAAATTCTTCTGTTAACATGAAGTTTCCTTTGTAACAATAGTTTATCTAAGAGGTTCCTAGAGGAGTGTCTGAGTCAAACCAATGTCTTCCGGTTAAACCAACATAAACATATTTTGTACCAACATTATTTACTTTGCTTGGTGCGATTTCATGAGTTAAGCGAGTGAGGGGTTTATTTACAGTTTTTCCGATGAAAATTTACAAAGGAATAGTTTATCCATTTTGAACAATATTAGTTTTTATTTTAATTTAATTTATTTGGGGTATTTAACGCACACTTTCTGGACAGACTGATTACATCAGCACACGACTTGTATAAAATAACTTAAATCTAGAACATACACAACATATATCCCCCGACCATTAATTCATCACTGTGAAAGGGGAAAACCACATTTCATCAATGATACATTTTTCGGCCATGCCAGGAATCGAACCCGGGACCCTTAGCTCAATATACATACACTCTATACCGACTGAGCTAGGGTGTTGGACCTGAAAAACATCGTTAGGTCTAAAGTCAAAATTTTAAAAATACCCCTTGCGTATGACCATAAGACATCTAAATATCATGTTTGGACAAAATCCACCAAATGGTTTCGGACAGACATAATTGTAAAACCAACATTTTTGGGTTCTGGGTCATATAAAGATTCAACATTCATCAAAATCTCGAGGTCATAAATTCTCACGATTTCAATACTTTCTCTTTATACTTATGAGAAAGTGAAAATTAAAAATCGCCTAAGATCGTCAGAACGTTGACCGGTTTCCATCGATAGCTTTTAATTCCTTAAATCATCATCCTAAAAATACTTCCATCGTATAAACTAAACATACATACATAAAGATTAAAATACTACCCCCCTTTTCCTCCTACATTCCCCACCTTTTCTCCTCATCTAACAATCTCGAACACTCTTTGTGTTCCGTTCTGGAGGTATGTTAAAAGGAACCAAAAGAATTCATCATAGCCCTCGTTAACGATTCCAAGGTCGACTTTTCCATCTTTCGCCTTTGCCCGATTCTCTTTGGAGAGCAGCGCGGCCCGACTCACCTGACCAATTGGGAGGTGTTGGTCCTCAGGGGTGGACACAGGATTAACCGTGGGCCCCAGGGGCGGTGGCAGGGTGAACACACGAAAATCATCTTATCATTTTTCTCTCAATGGAGGAAGAGTGGAAAACCACTCAGGAAAACAAATACCCTAGGTACACCCGACCTGGATTCGAAGCTCGATCTCTCCACCATCAGTCTATTACAGAACTCCACCATGTCACTTAGCTGACACCTTATATAGGTCAGAGACTTTTCAAACTGGAAACTAACCTGTCGTGTTCGGTATCCACTTGTCTGAGAAACAAACACCCCTTGCGAGGCTCCTCTAACGCGTCACGGCTGCGTCCTTTGAGCGTAGCCACGCACATTTACATGCGCAGTGGGCAATATAGGGACCGATGAACCCGTGCCCACCATCGATCCCTGTCATCACTGGACAACAGAGAAAACCACCGCCTTGGCTAGACTTCCATCGGCGGGAGGCGTATGTGCTGGCTATTCTGAGAGTGGCGCCTAGACCAATGTTCTGAAAATGGTGTGCCACGGCGGCGAATTAAGTGTGCCATGCGGCCACAGCTCAGAACGCCACACATCACTTTTCAACAAGAACACGAATTAAGTTGGTACGAGCGACAGCCGTGCGTCGTCCGCACTTATTACTAATTCGTAATAAATGGCGCACCAATTTATTTTACTTTGGGGCGGGCAGTCTTGTCCAATACCTTAGCTCAGTTGGTAGCGTGTTTGTCTATTAAGCTAAAGGTCCTGTGTTCGTCTCCCGGCATGGCTGATGAATTAATGGCTGGGGGACAAGATGTTATACCTGTCTTAGTCTTAAGTTAGATTATAAGGTATATGAAGCTACGACAGGCCTAGAAAGCCGGTAATGGAAAAATATATGGCTTGGGTAAAAAACTGATCTAGGCCACATGCTGCAAGCAGTGATGGATATAAAGGCAGACATTCTAGCAAGGTTGTATCCAGAAGATATATCGAGGAAGAAAGGGTGGGTGTGGGGGGTTGGGAAGGTGAGGGGGCACTTCTCCCTGGGGCGTCAGCTTGAGGGGGGTGCCAAACAGAGCACAGACATAACCTAACATAACTTTGGAATAATATGAAAATAATTCCCAAACCTCTCAACTCCAGACCTAGAGTAGCCTGGGCGTAATTGTGGAGTTGCTAAGCATAACACTTTTTGATACTAACCTGAAATTTTACATAGTGTTATAGTTTTTTTGAAAAATAAACTGAAATATAAGTATTGTTACTCTTTAAAAGTTAATTTACATCCGCCATATTAAAAAAAATGGCATACTCATTTAACAGCTATTTAATAGTGCTTACCACGAAATATTTTGAAATTTGGACGCTCCTAAATAAAAGCTATTTTAAGAAGTGCTCACCAGATATTTTTTTTATAAATTAGATTCCATAGAATATATTTGAAGTGGTGTTCACTCAGAATGTTTTTGAAGTTTGGAATGCACTAGAAGGTCTTTAAAATGGTCCTTGTCTGGTCCCCCACCCCTCCCCCCTATTATGCCTAGACTACGTTAGGTTTAGAATTGTTAGTTTTGGGATTATTTTCTCACTATTTTATTATCCCCCGTTATATAAGGGGGTGGCAAAAAAGTAATCCCACCCGGGTGCAAAATTTACCCCGTCCACCCCTGAGCGAGGCTATTATTTGTGTTATCTTTGTCCAAATTTGGCAAGTTTGTGTCTAGCGATAAGCCTTTTGAATGTTAGGTTTTTAAGTCGTAAGGTTGAATACCCCTGCATCTGTCTTCGGACGGAACTATAGAACCACGGAAGGGGCACCCTCTCCTCTAGTTTAGAGGTCTTCGCTCGCTACCTTGACCAATGCCGCTCGCAGCCTCGAGGCCCCAAGGGTGTACTAAATACTATGGTTTCTAAGACCAATCATTTTGATTGTATCGATTCAAGAGGGGGGGGGGGGGAAAAAACCCATTGTGAAACATGGGGGGCATTTTNAATAGAGGGGGGGGGGGGGGGGAAACAACCATTGTGAAACATTGGAGGTCATTTTGGTAAGCTCAACAAAATAATAATGGACCTTTAAAAACCTTTGATTTGAAAACCTCAACCCTCTCCTAAAACATTCTTTTTTTTTGTCTACTGACAAGATTATTGAGGTGTTGAAAAAAAATATATAAAAGGGTATATTTTGTTCTTATTGTGAATAGCTACCCCTGAGTTTCATTAATAATTCTAAAGAAAAGACTCACATACCGAAGAAAAAAAGGGAGAAAAGGGGGGGGGGGTTATTGATTAGAGACTAAAGAAGACGAATTCCAATCTTGGCTGGGATGGTATGAAAAGGCGGTACGTAAAACAAAATAAGAACGCAACCTTATGTAATTTCATTCAAAGAGTGTTTTTTTTAAAAAAAGTCTGTATCTTCATGCAACTTCAAGTAACACACGCCAGTGGTCACGTGGTTTAAGGAACCAGCTCGCCAAGTGGTTAGAATCCCGGACGGGTGTATCTGGGGTGGATTATTTTAATCTTAACCCCTCACCCTTACTACCCCTCTTATTATTTTTAAGCTATTGCGAGTGCAGTTCCACTAAACTACCCTCCTTAGAATATAGATTACTCCTTTTAATAAATCTTACCTTAAAACGTTAGAACTATACCAACTAGACACTTCAGTGGTCACGCGGTTTAAGGCGTCACTCTTTCAAAAGACCGGGACTGCCGATGACGGAGAGATCGGAGTTCGACTCCAGGTCGGGTGTAATGAGACATGTTTTTCCTAACCGGGTTTTCCACACTCCTTCCACGCTAATCCGGAGTACACTTCCTCTAAATTAAACCTTACTCATCCCAAACACATTAGCGTAACTAATACAGAGGCTTATAAGCCCGAACGGCTAGTAAGACGTGGTGCTAAACAAAATATATGAAAGTATGTTATAGAATTGTTTTCTTGAACAGATTAATTTTGTGCGTGACCCGCTTCGATGGCTGCATGGTCTAAGGCGCTACTCTCGCAGTAGACCACACTGCTGACGACGGGGTGATCGAAGTTCGAATCTAGGTCTGGTGTATTGAGGGTGGTTTTCTCCCCAAAATGGTTTTCCACTCTCCCTCCACGCAAATGTGGGTGGACTTCCTTTAAACTTATCATTCCTAATCATTAAAATTACTAGCGTAATTAGTACATAAGCGTATAACACGAACTGGTTTTAATCTGAGTTTAAAGTTTAATATGAATGTTAATTTTGCAACAAGGAATCGAACCATGTATGTTTTATATGGAGGTAGAGAAACGTTTTGATAACAGTCACTGTCACTGGCACCTAAAAATATTAACTAAACGAGAATAAACTTACTGCCCAAGTGTTGGCTCAAGATAACGTGCACTGACAGTAATATTTCAGTAGATAAGATTATACGTCCCCTCTTACACTAGGCCAACCGAGGAATGGTTGTTATATTTTATGACCACGAGGATAAATTCACAGCTACACGAGACGTTTCACGGTTTTTAGTTCGAATCTCGTTCAAGGAACGTTATATAAAGTTTAAATTAAACCAACTTGGTACCAGGAGAAAATAATCAAAGACTTTTTAGCACCTGCATAAAGAGAATACTATAAAATATCAGAAAAAAAAAGATCAAATGAATTCATCACACCTTATCTTCTTGTAAAATACAAAGTTTTACCATATTTTTTTACCACCACATTCAGGTTGTATGCATATATTATGATAACTACAGTAGCCACGTGACTTCTTTGGTGCTGACTGACAGCTGATGGCTTTGAAAAGTTACCATACCAAATTATGTATCCCTACGCCGAGCCATATGATCTGCAACAACATGTGTTGAGCAGCTGTTACTTCTGACAGTCAAAATTTAGGTATATGCCTAAATGTTAACTGTCAGAAGTCAGCTGTGAGCTGTCAGTCAGCATCAAAGAAGCCACGGGGCTACTGTACTCTAACGGTGTAAGTAGAACGAGAAAGGAAGCATTTTAGAGGTAGTATACCCGCATTTGCGTTGAAGGAGAGCGGGGAGCCACTTAGGGAAAATCACCCTTAGTAGACCTGACCGGGATTCGAATCCCGATTTCCCCGTCTTCAGAAGGCCAGTTCTAACATGAATGTGACGCGTTGGAGCAGTGTTTCTCAAACTTATCTTGACACTGTATCCCTTGGTCATGACTAAACGTCTAATGCGCCCTCACGATGATTATTATTATTATTATTATCACCGCGTCTTACTACCCGTTCGGGTTATACGCACTTACGCTAATGTGTAATAGTAGGGTGATTGTGAGGTGAAATGGAGGACCTACAGTTAAACGTGGAATCCGAACCACGGTGGAGGCCTGGCAATTCCCCACATTCACAAGATGTCTTGTCAGAGGTGAAGGAAGGGTTTGGTAATCAGATAAATCTGTGCCGGGACCGAGGATTGAACCCCGGACCCCCAGCACAGAAGTCCGACACCTTACCCCTAGACCACCAGGTCAACCTCACGATGAAATTTCCATAAATGTCAGGTAATCAAAGAAGAAAGTTTCCCTTTTAGAACCGAAAATTCCCCAGCCACGTTTGGTTTTCTTGTCATTTCGCCAATTTCCCTTGAGATATGCTCACGAACCCCCCTGAAAGTCGTGCACGTACCCCTTGGAGGTAGGGGGTGGGGAGGACGGCGTACCCCAGTTTAAGAACCACTGCTTTAAAGTTTAGAGTTTATTTTAGAGCATTCGGCCACTGGAGCGGGTCAAACTGATTATTTAATGTTATTTCGTAGCCAAGCCTCACTGTATGAGTGACATTAATTCAACATCAACCCTCTTTGGTGATCCGGGTTCGAATCCCCGTCAGATATGCCGAGGGTGGTTGTTCCTTATTTACAGCCAGATATCCTCTACAACTTAGGCTATTTGTATTGGTCACTAAAATGTCCTGTAGGAGTCTTCCTGCCAGGATGTAGATTATAAAAGTCCGTGGTAGCTTATGTATATCTAGAACAGGAAACAAGAAAAAGATGATTTTAAAAAGCAAGTAAATGTTTTCAGGGAACAAACAGTATAGTTAGTGTGTAAACTCGTCAGAGGAAGAGGGAAAGGGTTATCAGCACATATACAAGAGCCTACTCAGAGTAAACTGTTCATTTTATTACCTCTATTATTTTTTTGAATTATTTAAGCATTTATGGTTTTTGTATCAACGTTATATCTTTAAAACTCGCTGAATGAAACGTAAACTCATTAACATGTGAAATCATATCTTGACCGGCCGTGACCTCACTGGTAGACAACGTCGTTAAGCACAGATATAACTCATAATGCGAGTGATATACCTGGCAAGAAAGAAAATATGGCAGAGAGCACCACTCATTTGGTTAGTTAGTCACACAGTGCAAAGCTCTTCGGTCAAATTGGGGAGAAAGTAAAATTTGTTATTACATAACTCCCCAACTTCAGCATAGTTCCTTTAAGTGTGATACTATCTGTTCAGGTTATACTCATTTATGATGATTACTCTAATGGGGTAAGGACGAGGAAGAAAGCATTTTACAGGTAATCGAACTGCATTTGTGTAGAATGAAAGTGGGAAACCATCTAGGAAAAACAATCCTCAATAGAACCAACCGGGATTAGAATTACGTCCTCAGCGGGCCGGTCTAACGTGTGAAAGATGAATTAGGTCGAGGATGGGGAACCTGAGGTCTTTAGAAGCGTTCGGTTTGGCCTTTACACACTTTTTTTTAAAACCGATTATGTATCTTCTTTATTTAAAAAGAATATATTCTTCTATGCCATATATTTTAATTAATTAGAATCAAAAATTAATTTTAAAGCATAATGTAAAAAAAATAAATAGCCACTTTTATAGATCTAGCTATCTACGATTGGGACACTATAATATTTTGGAAACATTTATTGTACATGAGGGTGTGGCCTTATGAGGAATCCTCGACACTACATGCGGACACTGAAGCTGATAAGTGTGCTTTATTGCTGATGCGTGTCAATAAAATAAGCTCAACTGCTCAAATTTCTCTTGCAACCCACATACAAATCTATATTTTATGAAAGAATAGACTAATATACAAATGTTTAGACAATTTTGATTCGATTGAACACCAACTAATTGTAGAAAAATGTAAAAGCAGTTTTTTTTATCTGTGCCAGGACATGTATCTGTTGGGGATAAGAGGGGGTCTCGTGGGGCTTAAAGCCCTCCCCTACCAAAATCTAAACAAAAACTAAGAATTATTATTTAATTAAAAAATACAGTAGTAATTAATTTCAGTTTCACTTTCTTAACCGGACTAAACATCTGTGAATAATAAGATGTAATATATTCAGTAATTCCTCAATGTAGCCAATAAATTGGTATTTTTTATAATAGTTTGTTAAAAATATTAAGAGTCAGGTCTAGTCTACAATTTGTATGAATTCTGAACCTCAAATTCAAATTAGAGAAAACAAGGTAAGAGCAACTTTTCTAGAACAATTCTTAAGTATAGAAAATAAAAACAGTAATTTCTTTATGATATATTCAATTAAATGGTTAATTAAGGCAACCACCTTGGTGAGTGAGAAACTATCAATCGCTGTCAGACCACACAGTCATTATTGTCTGATGAAAATCATAACCAAGTAACTCCTACTCAAAAAATATTAACTTTGGTTACCAGGCGTCTCTTACCTCTGCACATAATATATCTCAACCTAACCATGAACAGAACCCTGACCTGGCATGGGAGGTACCCGTAAGGTGGGAAACCCTAACAAGTACTATAACATATCTGAAACAAACAGATTTATATTCTACTCTGGTATCGAATATCACACTAGTTATAAAAAGCTCCTAAAATAGTCTCTTGTAAACTATGGTTAGTTACAAATAGTTCTGCTAATGAGTATACAAACATACTTAAACCTAGGCATTGATATTATCCCGGTCCCCGAGAAGCAGGCAAGACCTAACATTTAAAATAATAAGAAACAAAGCCAATCAAGAATACAAACAATACCTTCAATTGAATAATATATAAAAGAGAAATATTAATTTCTAAGCCTAACCATACTAACATACATAACCTAAAGGAATCAGTCCCAAGGACTTAATGCAAAAGTTCCAGCTCAAGTCAAAGATTTTTAAAATATTAAGCGCCACAACTATCATCATAATGAACGTTAGTCCGCTTGTGGGCTTCATATTATAACTAAGTACAGTTAATACAAAAATTTAGCTAAAACATGATCTTTAGTTAAGAACTAATCAATGTATAAACCCTAATCAGTTTCTAAAAAAAAAAATATAAAAAAAATTAGCCGAAACATAACACCAACTTAAATCGTTGGTCAGCTCCTAAATATTTGTCCAAGATCAAAGAGTCCAGAATACACTTGGGTTGTGGATTATATGCAGCCATTTCTCGGTGGGGAGGCATCACCAGACACACCGCCCACGATGCGATCAACAGACGCGAATAACGATCACTCAACTTTCTTGCGCATGCATAGTACATTTGTAGTTAGTGGTTTACATGAAGAGGAAGGGGGGGGGGGGGGGGGGGGTNAAAAAACTTTAAAAGAGACAAAACATGATAAATTAATAAATATAATTATAAATTGGAAAGGAATGTATGGAAATAACATTCATGAGGGCCGATTCAAGAGTGTAAAAGGGAAGAGGGGAGGGGAGTTACATAATGATTGTAGATTCAACTAATAGGAAGCTTGTACAATTGAGACTTGGATGGTCTGCAATCTAAAGTATTTTTTTTAAAATCAAACCAATTTGAAGAACTTATTTAAGTTATATTTACCTTGGTAGTCTTGGGGTAAGGTTCCCTACTAATTACCCGATGTTAGTAGGTTCAAACACAGCTGAGGTAGACAAACTTTTCTTTAGCGTCAAAAATCCATAATACAACTCACGTCGAAGGGGAAATAAAACCGTCGGCCCCATGTCTATTGTGGCGTGTAACAGATTCCTGGAAGTTATGTGAAAATACTCTTCTGACAAAATTGGTAGGCTCTTTCTTGCTCATTCAAAGAGTTTCAGCGCAGAAGGCAACAAGCAACCACCACTGTTTCTGAATTTCCCTAGTATATGGGATTTCTACCAGATGGTACAGGTATCACTAACCAGCTGAAGGGCTGAGTGTATGTCCAGATGTCCAACTTTGGATGAATGGGAAGTGCATCAAACCAACTTTTGGATTGAAATATTATCACCATCATCATCATCAATTACATCCTTAAAATGGTTGAATTCCTTTAGTGTGTTTGCATGGAAAAAAATTCTTGGGTAGAGGGAAAATTATATTAAAAAAAAAAAACTCAAAATTTTCAGATCATATGTATATTTTTACAAATTTTTATTTACATACAACAGTAAAACAGAGGCATGTGGTGAAGAAATAATTAAAATGCATCAGGTCGTCCCATTACTCAAAACATTAAAAAAGCAATATTAAAAAATATAAAATCACACAAAGCCAAGTCAGCAATGACTCATATTATGAATGTCATAAAACATAACTATGTCGTAACTTGGCATTGGAACAGACATTAAAATCTAGATTACAACTGTTTGTTAGAAACATCCGACTGGTTCATTATTTGCCATTCCTTACTTTGCTTGGTTTTCAACATTTTTTTTTCCAAAGATAAATACATGTGCCCAGTCCTTACCATATTTTACAAAATCGCATTAACCTAAAAAGTTTTTATCATAAATAAATATTAATGATTGTACCGAAAACACTTGTTTACTACTTCTTATCACACCCCTGTGGTATTGCAATTGACTTTAAGTCCTATATTTAGCTTTGTACAAATAGCAAACTTTGAAAAATAATTATATACAATTATTATTATAGTTCATTAAGGCCATCCTATTTTAGCAACATAACTCTTCATCAGTGGTGTAGTGAGGGTATATTCTGTGTGTGGGAAAGGGAAGGGGGAGTTTTTTTATATCACATCTTACTACCTGTTCAGTTTATATGCACTTATGATCATTACACTAATAGGGTAGGGATGAGGAAGGAAGATGTTAGAGGTAATTTACCTGCATTTGTGTGGAAAACTATTTAGAAAAAAACACCCTTAGTAGACCCGACCGGGCTTCAAGCCCCGATCTCTTCGTCTTCAGCAGACCAGTTTATCACGAGAGTGACACATTAGACTATTAAGAGGTTATTCATTTACTTTTTATTGAATTTAGCTATTTAAGGAAAACACCTTTTCACTTTTTGAGGTAGAGGTGTCGTACATAAAAAAACAAAGTGTACCTCAAAAAGTGACAAAAAAGTTATCAAAAAAGATGTGGTTAATATAATCAGTAATCACATATATTATTATTATTATTATTAGCACCGCGTCTTACTACCCGTTCGGGTTATACGCACTTACGCTAATGTGTAATGGTAGGGTGATTGTGAGATGAAATGGAGGACCTACAGTTTCACGTGGAATCCGAACCACGGTGGAGACCTGGCATTCCTCACATTCACAAGATGTCTTGTCAGAGGTGAAGGAAGGGTTTGGTAATCAGATAAATCTTTGCCAGGACCCAGGATCGAACCCCGGACGCCAGCATATAAGTCTGACACCTTACCCCTAGACCACCAGGTCACCTAATCACATATAGATTATCTATTTTGGTTTATATTTTCAAAATGTTGTGTTGTACATTTCTCATATCCTCCTAAAGCATTTTGATATAATGAAACCTGGGTTAAGGAATTGAGAGGTAAAGATAAATTTTCTTCACAAAGGTAGTCATGACCTCCTGGGTCACCAGGACGATGCTATCAACAGCACAAAGGCACCAAAGTTGATTACATCTACAACCGAGTGTTTTGGTAATACATCCTTGTTTTGGCCTTGTATTCTGGCTATATTTTGGTCATGAATTATGTCTTCCAAGAGAACAAGATTCGTGACAGCTGGTGTATTATTTCCTGTTTTAATCTTTATTCTACCTTGTATGACATAAGTGTGTGGCGTGATATGACAAATCTTTGGCCTAAGCATAAGGGGTATATAAAGGGTTCTTTGGAGTCACATTTTCTGATCTGGCACTTGTCAGGCCCCAAGGGTGCCAGACTAGAGAGTTTCAACTCCACCTATTCGGGTGGCACACATATGTACCAATCACGCTAATATGTTAAGAATGGGGACGGTTGAATTAGAGGAAATGTCCCCATATTTGCGCGGAAGGAAAGTGTCTAGGAAAAAACACCCCGATATCCCAGTCCAAAATATTGCAAGAGAGGCGCTTTAGACCATTCGCAC
The DNA here is from genome assembly GCA_901482245.1 of Timema douglasi. Classification (NCBI taxonomy): domain Eukaryota; kingdom Metazoa; phylum Arthropoda; class Insecta; order Phasmatodea; family Timematidae; genus Timema; species Timema douglasi. Next base: position 43,403 of record CABEEJ010002907.1, read on the forward strand.
AAATAGTGAGAATATGCAAATATTATTTTCTTTTCTCAGACAATAAAACAAAAATTCACTGTTTTTTTATGCTGAAAAGTAGGTGACCTGGTGGTCTAGGGGTAAGGTGTCAGACTTCTGTGCTGGCGGCCGGGGTTCAATCCTCGGTCCCGGTACAGATTTATCTGATCACCAAACCCTTCCTTCACCTCTGACAAGACATCTTGTTAATGTGGGGAATGCCAGGCCTCCACCGTAGTTCGGATCCCACGTTAAACTGTAGGTCCTCCATTTCATCTCACAATCACCCTACCATTACACATTAGCGTAAGTGCATATAACCCGAATGGGTAGTAAGATGCGGTGCTAATAATAATATGCTGAAAAAGGTGTGGAGTGGGGTGTTTAACTACGCCACTGAAATCCATGTTGTTTTTTAGTTGGTTGGAAGTCATTTTGTCAGTTGATCCAAAATACATTTTAATAAAACAAAAACCACACAAATTTATGTTTTTTTAGGATTTGAAAAAAAAAAATTTCAAACAAGGGACAAAAATTACTATCAAACAATAAATGCTTATTAATTACACTCAAGTATGATACAACTCAGCAAGAGAATGTATATAAATCAATTGAGTTCAAATTAATATATGATTCTTATTTTTACTACACATTTGGAATAAAACATTTCACTGTTATAGCTTTCACAAAATAAGATTGATACAAATATTTGTCATACGCTTCTGATAAAAGAAGCCTAAACATTGCAGTTGCTTTTATAGACATGTAAGTAAAATGTAAGGAACTATGTCAAACAACGCTATCTTTTTAATTAACTGTGAAACAATGAAAATACTAAGTGATAATACGACAGTCCTCCGAGCAAGTCCATTTGTTTGGATCGAATCTTAGGTATGGGCAGAAGAGTAGACCAAGGTTCAGCTTTGTGCAGTGCACATTTCATGTCAATCTTATAAACCCCTCCCATCAAAATTTGTTATAGTCATAGTTCACTTAGAGAAAACTAAAATACAATTGATGAAAGGTCAAGAACGTTTTTAAAGTAAATATAAAAGTTGTCGCTGAATTAAAAAAAAAATCATATTTAGGTAACTGTGTTTTTAGTGAGGCAATGTTAGATAATTTTTTTAGCACCATAACTTACTAATCATTTAGGTTATATGATTATATACTAATTACGCCGATGACTTTAGGGATTAGGAAGGTTATATTTAGAGGTAATGTACCCACATATGTATTGAGGAAAAGTGAAAAACCATTTTATATAACCTCAGCACACCTAACTGAGATTCGAACCTCAATATTCCTGTCATCGGCAGTCTAGTCTACTGCGAGAGTAGCGCGTTAGACCACGCGGCCACCAAAGCAGGTAGTGTTAGTTTTACTTCCGCATCGCCAATACCAAATTTATTATACAATATAGATATTAATTAAATGTTAACATTCTCTTTAACATAAATACATTCAGTTAAGTGTTAAATTAATGGTCTGCGGATCTGGTTGTTGAGCTTGTCCTATAATTATGTTGGGAGTGAACCACCAATAAGCATTATTAGAGCTATAAAAAAATTCTCGCTCAAAATTTTTATTTCTGAATGTCGAATCCTCAAATATCCTTAAGGACTCATGTCAGCGAAAAAGAGTTAAGCCAGAAGAAAAAAAGATTTCAAGTTGTTCTGCAAGAAGCAACAAAAAACCGTGAATTACAGTTGAAAGCTGATATAGTGAAATATCGAGTAGATTGCACCGGTGAACACGTAGACTAAACATCAAGCTAATTCAGTCTGGTATGTCGGTGATGAAAAGGTTGAGGTTATAATCCTGGTTAGATGAAATAAGGTCTGTTATTACTATATGACTTTTAACTCTCCCTCCATGCAACTGCAGCTACAATTCCTCTAAGGGTTTACCTTCCTTATCCTGACTCAATAAGTGTAAATAAATGTATTAATCCCAGAGAGAGTTAGATTCTGAGACAAGGAAAATAAAAAAAAGTGTAGATGCGAGACCATCCTAAAATGATGTGACTCTAAACACACTCGATTTTTTGTTCTCTTTGGTACAGGCCTGAGGATGATAAGCGAATTATTAATGATGACGCTTTTCAGTAACATTCCTAAGAGATTCATTTGAATATACGTTGAAAAATTACACATGGACACAGGAAGTGAACCTAGAACCTTTAGCTTAGATGGCTGGGTACATTTTTTCCCGTGTATATTCAATTAAATACTAATAAACAACAGCTATCCAAATTGTTAATTTCAGTGTACCACTAGGATAGCTTGACCCATGTTTTATTATTATCAAACATATCGTGCCAAACTACAAGATATGGGTGACCTGTCGGTCTAGGGCTAAGGTGTCGGACTTCTGTGCTGAGGGTCCGGGGTTCAAGCCTCAGTCCCGGCACAGATGTATCTGATTGCCCAAACCCTTCCTTCACCTCTGACAAGACGTGTATTAATCACAACTTGTGAATGTCCGGAATGCCAGGCCTCAACCATGGTTCGGATCCCAAATTAAACTGTAGGTCCTCCATTTCATCTCACAATCACCCTACCATTACACATTAGCATAAGGGCGTATAACCCGAACGGGTAGTAAGACGCGGTGCTGATAATAATAATAATAATACTATATACGACTAAATATGGCGATTTTTCCGGTAAAAAAAAAGATCTTAACATTGTCACATTTCATTTGTTTACTTAAATATGAATAACAATTTAGTCATTGAAGCAGTTATTTTATTTATTGAAAGTTTTCACATTTTAGTAATAATCTATGGTTAGCAATGTTAAATATTTACTAGAAGCTTCTGGGAAAGGAAGGAACAAATAAAATAAAATAGGATTTAAAATATTCATAATGATAACCAATATAAACAGCACAACAATACTCAAGGTGGTTTTGCCGAATGTGGAAATAGTACATGCACATATTTGCATAGACGAATTAAAATAAACCTTGGATGGAATCCACAATAAATGTCATTGCGTCGAAAGACCTTCTTTCACAATGAATTAGGTTGATCATATATGCATTACCCGAGGAGTGCTGTTAAAAAAGAAAAACAAAGAATAATATATTAGAGTTCGCTAAATACTAGGTTGTAGTAAAATACCTGGAGTTTATTTTTTTATTCTTATTAAAAAGTTAAGATTTGTTTTAAAATTCAGATTAATTTTCTTTAAGAAAAATACTTTTATTCCTTTAACACCCATAAAACCTTTATTGAGACATCGGCAGTAAAGAACAAAGGGGAGGATCAAGCGTCAAGAAACCCTTTAGAATAAACTCGTTGAAATCACAAAAAAACATAAATGCACAAATGCATACACTTGTTTGTGTGTGTCTGTCACACCACACCCTCCACCAACACAAGATAAAAATATTAAATATTGAAATAAAATTGTTACAGATCCTTAAAAGGCACAAACAAAAGAGTAACTGTTTTATGCTTACAACTACTAAACCTATTACTAAAACTATTTCCATACGTCAAGTCATATGATCTGAAACTGACACGTTTCATGCTCACGTTCAAGTTTTCATTCAAGAAGTGGGTCGTGTGGGATCTACTTAGCCTCGTGAGGACAAATGAGGAGTTACTTGTATGAAAAAGTAGCGGCTCTGGTCTAGAAAACTGAGATTAACGGCCTCATTATTTATCTAGAGTAATGTGTTCCCTAAACTTTTGCCAGGGGTTATGGCATAATCAATGTACCCTTTCCAACGTTTCTTAAAAATTTTTTAAACAAATCCCTGCTGTATTGTAAAATATAGGCTGTCACTCGAAATTTTAACAAAGACATAGCGGTAAGCCAAGAAAATCCAGGGAATAAAAGGCTGATAAAACGTCTAAAACTGCGTTAATTTGTTTTTCAAACAGCTATTGCAAAAAATGTTTGATAAATAAAACTTAGCGGTACATGAGATACTCCTGAGGGAAGGGAGGGGGGGAAGGTGCACGTGTCACAGTTTGGGAAACAATGATCTGAGAGAATAAAATAAAGTAAACCAAATAATTACAAAACCCTTTACCTTCGTCCTCTAATCCAATTCAGGAGCACGGTCGATGGGCTCTGAACATCTCGCGCTGTGGATGAGATAATTATTAAAGAGTAATAAAATATGAAATTAACAAATTGTTTAGAAATACTTGAAAAGAGTGTGGCAACACTGTAAAATAATGTAATGTAAGTGAGAGAGGGGGACGACAACCTGAAAAAAACAGTTAGGGTAGGCATCGATAAAGAAAAAGTCAACTTTTCTCATTTCTTCACGTACCTTTCCCAATTCTGGCTAGTTATTATGTAGGAAGAAATAAAGAGTCGCTTTTAATTGTCTATCAAGGCCTAACACCCGCTTCTGTGGCCAGATGGTCTAAGGCGTCACTCTCGTGTTAGAATGAACTGCTGAAGATGCTTTTTCATAAAAGGTTCCCCACTCTCATTCCACACAAATGCTGGTATATTACCTCTATTTATTATTATTTAGAACCGCGTCTTACTACCTGTTCAGGTTATATGCTTTAAGTACTAATTACGCTAATGGATTAGGAATTGGGAAGGTTGAATTAAAGGAAGTGAACCCACATTTGTGTGGAGGGAGAGCGGAAAACCATTTAGGAAAAACCACCCCCAGTTCACCCGACCGAGATTTGAACCTCGATCTCCCCGTCCTCGGCAGTCGAGCTCAACACGACTAGCGCGTTAGCCAACTACGCTATCGAGGCGGGTCATTACCTCTAAAATGCTTCCTTCTTCATCTATATCCCATTAGAGTAATTATCATATATGTGTATAACCTGAACAGGAAGTAGATGCGATGCTTAGAAGAAAAAAAAGCCTAGCCTAATCATTCTTTCAGGTTGGCTTCCTTCCCTATCACTTACATTGTATGATTTTACAAAATTCCACATTATTTTCAGAGTAGTAAAATAAATGTACATTAAATCATAAAACACACAAGTAGAACAATGGCTTAGCTACATTATCCAAAAATCCTACTTGAGAAAACAAAACAATATCTCCATTACCTCTTTGTCCAATGGCAGCAGTGTAAATTGTGAACTGTGTTCTTCTTTTCAATGTAAAAGCCATATTTTGTTCGTCCCTTTTATATGTTTCTATCCACCTTTCCTATACTTTCTTCCAAATATAATACAATTACCTCATAAAACGAAAAGAGGTTTTCCTTAAAGAGATATTGTTGTGTATTGTAAATAAACATTCTCTTTGTTTCATTATCAAGCACACAGTTTATTGCTCTGTGCTAACATGACAACGCCATAATAATGTTTTGTTATTTTTATGCAAGATAAGAAGTGTTTTTCATAGTGTTGTTTTAATAAATGAAACCAACAGATATATTATATATTCGCATCCAATGTCCTTATCTTGTGTTTATCCTTTATGTTATACCTTTTACATGCTCCTATCTATGTGTCCTATCATTCTTTACAATTTTCCATTTTCTCCCTTTTGTGTTTTTTTTTGTTTTCTCTTTCAAGAAGTTGCATTGTATGCTTCACACTCCTCCCCGATGAGTTCCGATAGAATTTAAACCAACTTCGGGGGATTGAGAGGTGACGATCGATTTTCTTTAAGAGGCAACCATTACCTCTTTGTCCAATGGCAGCAGTGTAAAGTGTGAAATGTGTTCTTTCCCTCGTAAAAGCCATATTGTGTTCGTCCCTTTTATATGTTTCTATCCACCTTTCCTACACCTTCTTCCAAATATAATTTAACAACACAATAATAAATATAGTTAACATACTACAAATTTGAATTACTTCTCAAAGGAATGCATCAATCTAGTAACTTGTTGGCCTTTACCGCGTACAGACAATAGCAAAGGTAAATGAAAATAATATAAGCTAAACACAAACATTTACTTTACATCTATTACTGGTTCCAGCCTGGGTCAGATTTTTATTCAAGCCAAATATTTTTCACTACAGTCCCAGACGGTCAATTCTTAACCTACTGCGTTTTAGAATCTAGCCCCAATACTTACAGACAGTGTAGTTGGCGTCCATGACAATGCCAGCCCCTCTCGGGTTCAGGAGTTTCATCTGGGCCATGTGCCTTTGTTCTTGCTCGTCCCGTAGAGTCACATCTCGGCGGTAGCCTACCCTATGTAACTGGGAGAGCCTACAGGGCACATAAGGCACTACTTTAGGGCGCGATAAAGGGTGTACAGAGGATGTGGCACAAATAAAGATATCAATAGCCCTAAAGTTACAGAAATGGCAATGTTTTAGGTGGGATGGAAGTCAATGTAAGCCGAGGTATTAATTTTGGAAGATTAATTTTCTAGCGTGTCATAACATATTTGAGTATTTACTAGTTATACGTTTCACAGACTTCATACAAGGATGACACAATTTTTTGCTATGGCAAATTTTTATTATCACTTTCACATGATGAGATACAGTAGATTCTTGATTATCCAGGGGTGTAAGAAATTAATTTCTTAGTAAAATTTCAAAATATTCTTTAATTATATTTCAACTATACACTCTATTGTACGATACAGTCCAGCAACTGTATATAATAACAAGTTGCGAACACGTCATCGAATAAATCAATGAACGAAAATGATGACCATAATGACTCATCGTTATTTGAAAGCACTTAACAAGTGTTTATTTTTGGGGCAAAGTCGCCAGCACATTGCGTATGTGTCAGTTTGTGCTTTTTTTTATCTCATAATATTCACATGAACACTACGCTTTTTTCCCCATTTTTGGATAAAAATTGCTGTAATATTATATGTAGATTAATTTATAGTTTTTGTTTCGTCTGATTTTTTTCTAAACAACAGTTTTTGGTGAAGCTTATTCTTTTTATTTTACCACCCAAGCCAATTTTTTCACCTAACACCCCGTACGAATGAGAGTCCACAATAAATGAATTTTCATATAAATTCGGTATTTTATGATCTCAAAATGTTGTCATAGTTTAAAAAAATAGATAAAATCAGCAATAGATGTAAGAAGTGTTACTTAATTTTTCTTTGTATTAAAATCTTGTAGCTGAAATTTTGAAGGAAGACAACCTATCTATGGTGTAACAAAATCTTGAAGTGGTTTGAGCAAATTAAAACGTGATGTGACGTTTCAAGATTTGCAACAAAAATAAAGTTACGTTAATGTTTCAGTTGACAAAAATGATGTTACTATGCTAATGTTTATGTTGAAGATAAACGAAAATACAAGGCCATATTCTAAAACTAGTTGGGATTTTTCTTTTTAAATATAGGCACAAAAAACAAACTGTTCTGCACTATTAGACATAAATAAATAGGCACATGTCGAGAGTACATACTTTAGGTGATGAAATTTAATAGGATACAGTAGTTTAAATGGTTTCTTTTAGTAGCAACTTGTTTACTATAGGAACTAAGCTCTAACAAACCTTAAACACATTTTAAGGAAAGTGGAACTAAGCGAAATAAACACATAAAATTACCTGTGTCTGTGGTCACAAGCCTTGCAATAGACTGGACTGCTGATATCAGGGAGATGTATTCAAATCCAGGCCGAGTGTACTTAAGGTATTTTTTCCTAATTGGTTTTCCACTCTCCCTCCACACTAATGTTGATAAACTTCCTCTTAATTCAACCTTCCTCATCCCTAACACATTAGTGTAATCATTACATATGCGTACAACCTGAACAGGTAGTAGGATATAGTGTCTTATTTAGAATGGAAATCAGCCACAAGGATGGGCATTTAAATATTTTATTGTGTCATCGTAAAAGATTAAGGGGCTTACTTGTCTGCAAGCTCTTGAAGGTTCTCCCTGGTACCCTCCACGACAGTGTGATCATCTGGCCGATCCTCAATCGACAAGTCTAGCGGCGTCATTGAGCTTGTGGGCAAACGATCCTCGGAGGTACCTTCAACAATTCTGACCGGCGACGAAGAGGACGACGACGTTTGTTTTGTAATGGAGCGGATCTCCTCATTCACCCGCAAGGCGTTGGAAAGACGGAGCTGCAGCGTATCCCTCTCTTCCAATAGCTGATATATTAAGATAGTTTTAAGAAGGTACTTCTAGAGACATATTATGGTCAACTGCCCGCATTCTCTACCCCTCTTGGGAGGGGGGATAAAAAATAAACACACACACATACATACAAACAAACTATTTTTACACTATAATCGTAAGGATTCAATAAAAAAGAAGTTTCCCTTTAAGCTTTGTATTCAATAAAATAATTAGTTTGAAATTATTGTAAATTAAAATTAATGAACTGAGAGTTGAGAAATTTAAGTTTGAAAAGTACAATTGGGAATACTGTTCCATGTTTTGCCAAAAACAAACTTCCAGACGATTTGAATTAAAACAATTTTTTGTCAGCATATTCATCATATCTACCTGCATGAGTTCCAGAGTGAGTTCGTCACAGCGGACGTCTCTCTGATGCAACATGTAGAGTGCCAGATCTAGCTCATTCTGCTGGCTTTCCTCGTCCCCGCGGTCAATGTCTGTCTTGATGTCCCCGCCCTCACTCGCGATAAACTGGGAACGAAGTCTCGAATGCTCCGCCTCCTTTGCCTGGAGCTCGTTCTTCAGCTCTCTGATTTCAAACTCCCTTTCCCCAAGTAGTTCCCGTAGTTCCGTCAGTTGCTGCGCCTCTTCCTCCAAGGTTCGGGAGAGTTCGTAGATCTTCTTGTCCTTCTCCGAGACCTGCAAACGTAAGTTGTGAATGTCTTCCTCTTTTGTTCCTAGACTCTCGTCAAACATTCGATTACGCTCTTGCAGCTGAATTTGAAGATTCTGGATGTCCTCATCTTTTACAGTATTGGTTTCCTCGACTTCTCTCTCTCTTTCCATCATTTGGATTTTTAGGTTTTCAATATCTTGTTCTCGCATCCCTAAAGCTTCAATCAATTCTCTTTCTTTTACCGATACTTCAAGTTTTATTGTTTCGATCTCTTGTTCTTTCAAATTTAATAAGTCAATCAACTGGCTCTCTTTTCTTGATTGTTCATCATTATTTTGTAAGTACCACAATATGTCTTTATCTTTGTTTTCAAGTTGAATTTTTAGTTCATGAATTTGCTCTTCTAGACTAGACAGTGATTCATTTTTATTACTAGACATGTTCAATATTTGCTCTTGCAAATTATTTAGTTGCACATCACGCTGTTGCAATTCTTCCTGCAAGCGACCCAGGGCTTCTTTGTGATGTTCTCTTTCTGTGGAAACGCTACCGTTAGCGGAATCAAGCTCTTCGCTCAGGCGTTTAATAGCTGCTTTGAAGTTCTGTTCCAATTCTTCTTTCTCATGCTTCAAACTTTCAACGGTTTGCAACAAAGATTCTATCTCGGCTGTCTTTCTTTGAACTTCAGCTTGCAGCTTAAGGACATCTCCGTCTTGACTATTTATTCCAGAATGGAAGTCGGTGAGTTCATCGCTGGGCCCGCTCATTGTGAATGTTTTGAAAGCTTCCGACACCTGCACGATTGGCTCGTTCGTAGGGACGTATAAAACCCTTTCCTGAACATGGATTAGTTCTTTCCTCAATCTTTCGATTTCTTGCTCATATTTAGATTCTAGTTCATGATTCCGTTGCTCAAAATTTGATTGAAGTTCATCTTTTAAACGCACTAAAGATAACACTTCACTTTCTTTAGTGGCAATTGTTTCCGATAAGGAATGATTTTCCGTTGTGAGCCTTGCACATTTTTCATTTATTTCTTGTACCTCAACACTTACTCTCCTATACTCATCAGTCAATGTATAGTGTTCCTTCATTACTTCATTGTAGCGACCCTCCAGTTCGGCTTTCTCTTTACCTAATAATTCAATTCTTTCTTCATAATCATTCTTTAAGTTATGGAATCCCTCATTATCTCTAGCAATCATTGACATCTTTTCTTCGAATTGAGCCTGAATGCATTCATACTCTGTTTTCAACGCATAGTATACATTTTGTAAGTTGTTGAGCTCACCTGTTAATCGACCGTTCTCTAGCGCCAAAGCTTCTTTATCGTTTAGTAAGTGCTGAAAATTGCCTTGAGCAGAATGCAAGTCTTCAACTTGCTGTTGTAAGAATTGACAGATTTCTTTCAATTTTGAATTTTCTTCTTCTAAACTGGCAATGTGCAGCCGGTTGTCCGAGTTGAGGGTTTGAGTAGAATCAACGGATGATGCCAGTTGTGCTTGTAACACGGCCATGGCCGCCTCGGCTGTTACTCTCATGTCTCTTTGTTGCTCTAATAGATTTTGAAGTTGCTCGTTATCCAATGCCAGTGCTGATAGCTGTTCTTGTAGCTCTTGAACTTTGCCAAGGTTTTCTTGAACTTTGGTCTCTGTACTTGCGTCAGTTTTCACAGTTTCCCAAGGTCCCCCACCTGCTTTGAGATCTCCAGACGCCTTTTCTTCCCTCAACTCTTCTATCTTCCATTCCAGGGCTTGTATATGGTTGGAGAGTTCCTTGTTTTTCCTTTGACAAATTTCTAGATCAATGTCTTGTCTTTCTTTCAACTCTACAAACCTTTCATTGGCAGTTGTCAACACATCGATCCTTTTCAGTAAGCCTTCTCTTTCCTGCTTTGTCGAGTCACATTCAGTCTTCACTTCTTTCAACTCCTTTTCCAAAGAATCAATTCTAATTTTCAATTCTTCCTCAATGGCAGAGTCTAGATCACCAAAACCCATCCCAGAGTTTTTCTGAGTAAGTTCTAAGTTTTCCTTGAGCAAATTATCATTTTTAATTTTAAGGTCTTTTAATTTCTTCAAAAGTTTCCCGCAACGAACTTGTGAAGCTTTCACATCTTCGGCGAGCACTTCTTTTTCAAACACAAGCAATTTGATTTGGGTCTCTAATTGTGAGATTTTTCCGTTTGAGTCCTCGTTGGAAAGCGGGGCCTCCTTCTCTACACTTTGTTGTTGTTTTAGTTGCAAATGCTCTTCTTCAAGCCTGGCTTCGTCGGATCCCCAACCCCAGCCATCGTCCTCGCCTGCCGCTCCTTCGTTCCAGCCCGACTCCTGAGGAGTGATCTGTATAAAGTCTTGGCTATGGTCACTGTCTTGGAAGAAGGTGAAAGTTTTCAGTTGTGAATGTTCCTGTCCTTGCAAACTAACACTATCTACTGTGGGAACAAGTACCTCTTCCTGAACAGGTTGCAACTCATTGGGTTGATAAGTTAAATACGCAGAAGTTTTGCTACATACTTCCTCTACAACAGGAATAGGACCTATAGCAGACAACTCCTGCTGAAGTGGCTCTGGAATTTTCAAAGAAACTTGTTTGAGCTGAGAGATAGCCTCGTCTCTTTCTGCTCTGATGACGGATAATTTTTCCTCCAATTGTTTTATTTGCTTTTGAAAATCCTCCAAAGAGGGGGCGTGAAGTGGATAGCTCGCAGTATCCATAGACATGTTTATGGTTTGCTCTGTATTTCGTTTATTTACAAACATGTCATCAAAGTTTATTGATTGCACACTAGGTTCTTGAAAGTTAGAATATGAGAGCCTATGTTGTTCTGAATCGACGACCTGATTTCCCCATTTCGTAACAGGCTCGTCCCAATTATAAGTAGATTCGTCAAAGCTAACCTTTTTTTGTTTCCTCTTAATAGGAGTTTTTTCGACATCAATTGTTTCAATTATATCATTGTTCATGTTTTGAATACGCTGTTTGGCCAGCGTAACAATGTTTTCAATCTCAGGCCTAGCCTTTTCCCTTAACACTTCTTTATACAGTTCAGTTTTCTCTTGTTCCAACGCCAATAATTTATACTCATAGTCTTTGCGCAAACTATCTAAACGTTCTTGAATATCTGTTTCACTAAAACTCTTTAACAATTGTTCTTCGTTTTTAATATTTGTCTCTTTTTGTAAGGTTTCTATTGTTTCTTGAAGAGATGTCACCTCGTCCTTATAGATTTTCACTTGTGTTTTGACAGCTTCCAGTTCGTTGAGGGAATTCGACAACTGTTCTTTGATAGTTGACAGTGTCACTTCTAATTCATGATTGATTGTTTCAAGCTCAGAAATCTTCTTGAGGTTCACATCGTCTTGAATATTTTCTGTTGGTGCTTGAACTTTACCGCCAAACTGTAACTGAAGTAATCTGGTTTGATAATTTTTTACTTCCTTTTCCTTTTGTCTTAGCAAATCGTTTAACTGAGTGACTTTCACACTTAAATCTAGTGTTTGATTCTCAACTTCAGTTTCCCTTGGTTTAGTTTCTGTTTGATTGCTTTTTTCAAGCTCACTTTTAAGTAGTGTAATTTTGTCTTCAAACTGTATTTTAAGCTTTTCCTTCTCTTCGTGAAGTTGCGCGATCTCATTTTCTTTCTCCGACAGCTTGCTTTCCCATTCCTCCGAGTAGGCACTAATTTTTTCTTCAACTTGAATTAATTTGGAGTTCAAATATTCAACATTTTCAGACAGTTCTTTTCTTTCAGTTTCTGCAACTTCCAGTTTTTCACGCGCAGATTTTAAATCCGATTCCAAACTATATGAATACATCTTTACCTCATCCACTTTATCTTTGATTCGCCTTTCATTTTCTTGCGCAATGTGTCTCAGTTCTGTATTTAGAACTTCCACTTTAGCAGATTCTTCATTAAATGCCGACTCAATTTCAGATAAACGCTCAATTTCTCTTTGCAATCCTTTGGAACTACTCTCCAGGCTGGTCAAGTTCTTATGTAACTCTTTATTTACGTCTGACATAACTCTCATTTTTTCCTCCAGCTCTTCATTATTCTCTTTCATCTCTTCCAGTTTGTGCTTCAAATGTGTCTCGGTCTCTAAGAGTAGCGCCAGTTTATGTTCCAGCATTTCTTCATTCTCGACCACCTCCTCAGTCTTCCTGTCGGATTCCTGCAGTCGTTCCCCGAGTACCTCAGCCTTACCTTCCAATGACTTACGCCTCTCCTCCACTTCTGACAGACTGTTCTCAAGCAACTGCACCTTGGTCCTGCTCTTCACCAACTCTTGTTCCAAAGACTCTATCACAATTTCTTTCTCTTGAATCTTGGCCTCCGCTGCCGAACAAGTTTGTTGGTATGTTTCTTCTATCTTGCCGATCTGTTCTTCCAATTCTAGTATCCTCCCATCTCGAGCTGTAACTTCCATCTGAAGTTGACTGACATTCCCTTCATCTTTGCTATTAATATTTATACTGAGCTGCCTTTCTGTTTCTGTAAGTACATTATGCAAACCTTCAGCATGACTCAATGCTTGTACGTAAGCCACGTCTTTAGTTGTGACTTCCTCTTCAAGTTGAGCGAAGCGATGCTCTTCTTTGTTATTTAATGTTTTGAGAGTTTCTATTTTATTTGTGAGCGCCATTATTTTAGCTTGCAACTCTGCACTTCTTTGTCTTTCTATGTAACACTCTTCTTCCAATCTGTCATGTTCATCTCTCATTAATTTAATCTCCCTATATTTCACTTTCGATTTATTGTTACTGCCAATACTTTCATCAAGTTGTACTTCTGTTTCTGTAAGTACATTCTGTAAGCCTTCTGCGTGTACCAACGCTTGTATGTAATCCACATCTTTACTTAATACTTCATCTTCAAGTTCGGCTACACGGTGTTCTTTTTTGTTCCTCGATGTTTTAAGCATTTCTATTGTATTCATGAGCGCGGTTATCTTAGCTTGCAGCTCGGCACTTCTTTGTCTTTCGATGTAACAATCTTCTTCCAATCTAGAGTGTTCATCTTTTGTTAGTTCAACCTCACTGCCCTTGTTCCTCAGCTCTATCTGTAGGATACCGATCTCTTTTTCTAAATGAGAAATTTTACCTATAAGCATAACGCGACTTTCCTCGGATTGTTTCGCCTCCTCTGTATGTATCTTTTGAGCATTTTCTAAGTGTTCAATAGTTTCCTTCATTTTAGATACTTCTTCCGCCAAGTTTTGAGATTTGCCTTGTTCTGTTCTGTAAGCTTGATTCTGTTCCTCAAAAAGTTCTGACAATTTATTCAGAGAAGCTGTCCTTTCTTCCAGATTAGTTTTCAAGGTTTCCGTATCTTCGACAATTATGTTTTTACTCCCCACTTGCAAAATTAATTCAGCGATTGCGGTTTCCTTATCTTTAACAATAAATTCGTATTGTTTCAATTTTTCTTCAAAAGCTTTCACTGCAATTGCTTTTGCTTTCAAACTGGCAGTCAACCGTTTGATTTTTTCAGTTCTCTCGCTACTTTTAATCTCTAGTTCATTGAACTTTTGAGTAAGTACAGAAAGTTCTGTATCTTTGGTCACCACTTCCTGTTTTAAGCGCTCCAACTCCTCAGAAGTATTCTTCAAGCTGGAGGTAGTCTGTTCCAGCTGTGTTTCCACTTCCTGGGCATCTTTTAAACCCACTTGTAATTTTTCTATGTATTCAGTTTTACTCGCCGATTCATTTTTCAGGGTATTAACCTCTTGTTGTAACCTCTGTATATTGTTATTATTTTCATCAATTATGAGTTGCATCTCTTGTATGTTTGTCTGTAATTTGTCACACTCAAAACCTTGATTTTGTAACTTTTCACCCATGGACACCATCTCCAACCTTTTCTCTTCGAGAACAGATTCCATTTTTGATATATTTGATTTCAATTGAACTATTTCATTCTCGTATATTGATACTATATTTTCCAGCTCCAAGCGTCTCGCATTGAAATCATCTTGAACCGTTTCCAACATCACATGAAGCTCCTGAAGCGCCTTCTCCCTCGCTTCCAACAAATGGCCATTCTTGTCAATCAAGTCTTGAAGACGCGATATCTTCTCATCACGATTTAAAATGGCATCATTTTGATCTTTTAATTTATCGGTCAAAGTGTCGGCAAAAGTTTTCTGTTCCTGCAATTGTGAATGGAGCATTTTATTCTCATTTTTAACTTCCTCAAAACGATTTTCAAGACTTGTCTTTTCGGTTTCCAAGGTTCTTAATCTGCTCTCTACTTCCGCGCAACGATTTTTCCACTCTTCCAGATCTTCTGCCATCTCGTTCAAATCTTTGACGATCTCAGTGATTCTATTTCCATCTTCTTCACCTACCTTTTCTACTTCGCTCAGTTGTTCCAATTTACAAATAATGTCTCTCTGCATTTCAAGTTCTTCTTCTTTAGATTCCAGCTTGAAGCTTAAATCAGACATGATATCTTTCTGTTCGTCCGTCACACGTTTCGCTTCGATTAGTTCAGACTCAAGGCCTCTTAGAACAACCTCCAAATTGTTTGAATCTTTCTCATTTTTACCCACTAGGTTTTCAGTTTTATTCTCAGTCTCATCCTCTCTTGGTGCATCCAAGGCCTCACCCAGATCCACGGTTTTCTCTTGTCGGACAAGATTCAGCTGGTCCTTGGCAGTTTTCACTTCTTCGATCAACTCGGCCTTTTCTCTACTCAAGATGTCCACTTGTTCTTCCAGTTGAACCGCTTTAATTTCTAGTGTCACCTTTAGATTTTCTACTTCAGACAACGACGCTTTCAGCTCATTAATTTGTTCTTCAATGGAAGAAATATGTTCCTTGTGTTTCTGCACATCTGTAAATAAACACATACATTATATATTAGCAAAGGACATATGTATGTAAATTTTTAGCACCGCGTCTTTCTACCTGTTCGGATTATAAGCTTATGTACTAGTTACACCAGTGGTTTTAGGGATAAGGAAGGTTATATTAACAGGAAGTGTAGCCACATTTGTGTGGAGGAAGAGTGGAACACCATTTAGGAAATACCGCCCTCAACAGACCCGAATGGGATTCAAATCCTGATCTATCTTCAGCAGGCTAATCTGACACGAGCGCGATGTCTTAGATTGTTCATCCAGTGGTCCCGGGTAGCTCCAGTTTCCTTTAAACCCACCTCAATAATTGATATATATGAATTTATGAAAATTTCTCACGCCCAATCTTGCTCGAAAAAAAAAAAAAAA
>CABEEJ010002907.1:59693-96739 GCA_901482245.1 Timema douglasi
GGGGGGGAAATCCCACCCTCAACACAGTCGACCAGGATCAAAACCTCGAACTGCCCGTCATCGGAGGTCTAGTCTATTGCGAGAGCGACGCGTTAAACCATGCGACCAATGAAAAAAAGGTGTCGGAAAGTTGATTGAAAGAGAAGACTACTGTTATGTATTTGAATGGATGAGTTGTTATAATACTTACTCTGAAGCAGCTCAACCTTATCCGCTTCCAACAGCGAGATCATGTGGATATGACTGTCTAGATCTTGGTTTTGCTGTTGGATGCGCTCTTCTAGCTCGGCTGAACGTTGCTGCCATCGAGAATCTGAAACTGCGCACACGCACACACACTGCCATTCAGAACAATTCACAGTTACGGTTCAAATCGCAAAAATAAACAACACATCTAAATACTAAAACAAATTTATCATTAGTTTTTATTTTCCTTCACAAAGTAAAGAACAGCCAAGACAAGTTTCAACTATTCACACACCAAGTTTGAAAGCTGTAGAGTTTTTATAAAAATAGGTGGAATAAGCATCTTAAAAAAACATGGTATGTGTAAGGGAGATATAAATCTAAAATTTGAATCCTCAAATCTTAAAAAAAATCTATAGTTTTAGTTAAAGTGAAAAATAAAGTTGTTAGATAAGGTTTGGTACTACCAACATTTGTGATTCTTTGTGTAGTACCTATTGCATTTATAGAAACCAAGGTAATTTTTTTTAGTTAATTTATTATTTTAAAGGGTGTGTAAAACGCCAAAATTTTAATTTGACGCCGAAACAAATGTCAGCTTCAACTTTGATTTTTTTAAAAAAAAGCTTTGACAATTACGAAGCTTTGCTAATCAAAACAATGAGAGCTAAGATATTCACTTCATGAACAATTAATCCCATTTTTAACTGTTGTATATATTACAAATCAATATTCATATGGACAAATATGAAGTGAATTGTGTGCGTTGATAATTTAATATATTAAAACAAAATATTATAAACAATTGTACAAAAAACAAAAACAAAAAAACTCCAAGTCATTTTAGTACATAAAGTTATAGGATATATAAATAACCACACTATAATATTTGTTCAGTAATATAAAAAAACAACACAAAATATTCTAGCTTAGATTTGGTTTGAGACTATTTCACAAGAAGAGAGAAAATATATATATTGTTTTTGATCAGAAAACATAAATTTATTGCTGGTGAAAAAAGTCTACATTATTTTTCTATCTCAAAGATGATATTCTAGCCTTGGCTGCTAAGTCTCTACACTTCTTTAGCCACCAAATGAAAACAATGAGACTGCAATAACTCACAGATAAGTACAGACAAACACCGGAGCAGAACAATCGGATAAGCCGAGGAGAGGGATATTCAAAGGTTGGATGTGGGAGGGTCTATTTTAATCACATTCGGATTGAAAACGTGGACTTCACACAACCACAATAATTTCTCTTCAATTTTGTAATTTTAGGCAAGTTCTCGGCCCAAAGGTTGGTTGGATCCTCAACAGTTACGTCAGTCGTAAAGCCGAGGCAGAACTGAAGAGGCATACTAGGGAAATGAGGAGTGAGGTAGTGTCCTGTTGCTTTCCTCACTGAACCAGAAGGTATTATAATTGCACATCAGTCCGCCAAGCCCACCAACTGACCAAATAACACTATTATGATTTAATCCAAATAAATTTTTACATAAAAACGAAAAGAAAAAGAATTATTTTGGTAAGCTGAATAAGAAAATGTACAGGAATAGACTGAGATTGTTTGAACATGTTAAGAGGATGAAAAATTAATTTGACACCTTAGCCCAGTGTGTGTGTCTAATGAGCTAAGAGTCCCAAGTTCGATTTCCGGCATGGCCAAAAATTGTTACATTGGTGATATATGGGTTGAGCCTTTCACAGCGATAAATTAACGGCCGGAGACTGGATGTTGTGCCTGTCCTAGTCTTGAGTTAGATTATAAGGCATATAAAGCTACGACAGACCCAGCAGACCAGTAGTGGAAAATTATATGACTTGAATAAAAAAAAACCTGACCCAGACCATAGCTGGAAACAGTAATGGATGTAAAAAAAAGTTTAATTTTTTTTACAAACAGTTTATGAATATTTTTTTTAATTCGTAAGCATCCCAGAATGCGTTGATAACTTTTCCTCTACATTTATAACAATTTTCTCACCTGCTTCAGTGGTTGCATGGTCTAAGGCGTCACTCTCACAATGGATTAGACTGCCGATAACGGGGAGATCATGGTTTGAATCTCAGTCGTGTGTAATGAGGGTGGTTTTTCCTAAATTGTTTCCCACTTTTTCTCCACACAAATGTTGGTACACTTCCTCTAAATTCAACCTTCCTCATCTCTAACTCATTAACATATATAGTACATGTGTATAAACTGAACAGGTAGTAAGACAGAATGTTAAAAAAGAAATATTCTTCAAATAATGCTTTATTCGTGACAAAATATTCAAGGCCGGTTGAGATTGCCATTTGTATAAATAATGGAAGAGCAATGATACATTTTAGAAAAAGACATTAATATACTAGATCAGGAGTCAGCAAAAGGTCAATTGCGATCAACCAGTCAATCAAGTAATAAAACTATACCGTCACATAAAGGCAAGCTTACCTTGCATTATTCCACTACAGTACAAATTATAAAATAGAGCCATAGTGTAATTTGCCAAGGTAAGCCTACTATCTTTAGGGGTAATTGGAGGGTAAATTTTATTTATTCTCTATAAGAGGCAGAGAGAAAAGTATTTGAGGAAATGTTGAATTTAAGGAATAAATACAAGATGTATAGAAGAAGAAAAAAAAGAGTAAAGTGAAGAAGCGAAGGGGGTTCTTGAGACCTTTGATAAATGTAAAAGTCGATTGGGGAGGGGGGAGGCTGGGGAATTGTTGCCAACCCCTGGACTAGATGATCGGCTTATTACCCTACAAATTATATTCCTACACGCCAGAATTAAAAAAAAAAGTCTTGTACCAAAATCGTTTAACAAAGCAGAGCAAACAGGCAAAATATGTACAACCCTAATATTTTTAAGAAAAAAACCCAGCAAAATGGCTAGATACATTATTTACAGCATACAATATAATTTTGTACATGCGCCCGGCCGTATGATCACCATGAGTCATCTTAATTATCGTACACAATAAGCAAGTTCCTATGAAAACAAATGGGTGCGAAAGCCGGCAGGGTGCAAAAGTTCCAAAGTTAACTGAAAATGGTAATTTCACAAACTACCCTTAAGCTTAGCGTGAAGAATTACCCTGAGTACGAGACGATTACTGGTAACTCAGTGGTAGAGCATTGGTGTGATAAAACAAAGGTCCTGGATTCGATTCAAGTCTCCAGGGGCTATTTTTTATATCAAATTTAATGGAGAGATATATTTAGAGACGATTGTATATGTAACCAAAGTTAATCTCCTTCATTAAAGTATTAATAAACCACGACAAAGATTATATTGAACGCCTTAAAGAAGGATTAAATAAATACACTAAAACTTTAATTTACATATACAATGATACATAGCCAGGAGAGTCAGAGTTCAAACTTCGGTGGAATACGAGTTTTTTTTATACCTTTGTCAGGTCTTTTCTTTCTCCAGGCAAATACTGGTGCACTTACTTAAATAGCCCCTATCATTCTTTTAATAAGTGCAATTTTGATGATAAATTGCACAATAACACAAACGAATATTAAATTCACAAACAAAATCTCCCTCCATAACCAACCATTTCTCCGAACCATAACCCCCACATAAAGAAACCACCTGATGCTCTGGAGAACATGAGAAAACATTATTTCTTTACCTTTCAATTCGTCAAAGTCTACCAGATGTAACTGAAGGTTACCTTTGTCCTCTTCCAGCTCAGCCACTTTGTTCTGAAGTCTTGTGATCTCCTCGTTCGCATCCGACACCTGAAACATTGAGTTAGTATACCAACACATTTTCTCGAACGATACATAAACATGACAAACAGTTAATCATAAAAAAAAGGCACCAAATGGCTTTATTTATTTAATAAACAATTAAAGGAAGATTTAAGGGCAAGGCCTATGCACCTACCAGAAGATTAAAGCAGAATAAACACATCATAGTAATTTTCGGGGTAAATATCAAAAAGGTTGCAGAGACCTGACTTAGAACATCTCTCAACAAGCCATTGCGGACCAACTTAGAAAGTCATGTCAGGTGGCGTACATCAACGACCCACCTTTTTTAGACTGTCGAGTTGTTTTTTGAGGTTCTTGATCTTGCCGGCATGCTGAGCCTTGACCTTAATGAGCTGCTTGTTGGCGGCATCGAGTTGCTCAGCCAATTGGCCAACATCGCCCTTGTCCGCTGTCGCTTTCTCTTCCAGGCCGAGCTCGAGCTCCGAGTTGCGACTCTGAAGCCTGGCGGTAAGTTCCTGTAGGTGAACCACCTTCTCCTGCAGCTCAGCATTGCGCGTGCTCAGGTCGAATCTGGTCGACTCCAGTTGCCGATTGATTTCTTCGAAATGTGCAAGCCTGAAACACAACCGAGAACCAATATTTTAGCATTTATATATAATAATCACCACCGCCGGTATCTGTTTCCAGCCTGTGACCGAGTAAGTTTAGTATAATAATTCCTCCAACTCCCTCCCTTTTTCTTTAGACTATTCTTCTTCTCCCTCTCACACACTTGCTGTTATCTGCCCCTCCAATCTCTTTATTGGTCTTCTTTGCGGTCTTTCTGCTATATACTTCATCTCCATCCATTCTCTTTGGTATCCTCTCCTTCTCCATCCTCATTACACGACCATACCATCTCTTGTAGCCCAACTTCATTCCTAATCCTGTTTATCCGTGTGACATAAGGTTAATATGAAGTCTATACATTATTTTAAGTATGCTTAAAACCATGATTTTTTCGGTTTAGTTAAAGGTGTAGCAAGCGATGATGAAAGTAGTTTGAAGAAAATGAACCTACATTAGCTTGGAGGGTGGGGAAGGGGCATCAATATGTTTCATTCTATCCCCTTCCCTTGTTTCCGTATTATCCGACATTTCGGTTACTCCGACCATCTGTAAGTTCTTTTTTTTAGAACCAATCTTACTACCCATTTGGGTTATACCCTATCATTAATTAAACTGTAATGTTTTGGGTATTAGGAGAGTTAAATTAAGAGGAATTGTACCCAAATTTTCTTGGAGGGAGAGTGGAAAAACCACCCTCAGTATACCTGACCAGGATTGAATCATGATCTTGTCTTTGGCAGTCTAGTCGATTGCGAGATTATCGCCTTAAACCATGCTGCCACCAAAGTGGGTGGGTCCTGTTTAGGTCGGATAGTCAGAACTCTAAGGTATGTCACTGCTCTTCATAAAATTTCATGAATCGTAGAATAAACTAATAGTTTACATTCTACTTTAGCGTTTTAATAGCGTTACAACCACAAGTTAGGTAGTTAAATAAATGGGAGCACTTACCTTTTATCCTTTTCTTCAATTTCCTTGTTCAGTTTTTCTTTTTCTACCTTCAGTTTAGTTTCCAAACCAACAAAATTTTGCTGCATGATCCTCATCTGATGACGAGTCTCATCCAAGGTGTCCAAAGTGGTTTTACCTTTCCGCGAAAGGTCCTCGGACATCAACGTTATCGCTTTCGTCCGGGCATCGATCACCAAATCTTTCTCTTTCAGATTTTCGTGAAGGTCAAAAATATTATTCTGTAGATCGACAATATTGTTGTTTAACTCCAAAATCCTATTGTCTTTGGACGCCATTTGTTCGGCCATTTCTTGCATCTGCTGTTGGCACATATGAATCTGTTCCATAAGAGGATTTTGTTGGATGAGATCAGAGGTTTGACTCTCCTGTAGGGGAAATAACAATATATTTGATTAGTGTACTTTATTTTTTTTTAAAACAACACAATAACAATGGTTCATCCAACACCTTCGCTCAATCTGTCTGTTTACTGAGATAAGCATCCTGGGTTCAATTCATGGCATGGTCAAAAAAATTATCATTGGTAAAATGTGGGTTTCCTTGTTTAATAGTGATGATTTAACGGCCGTGGGGGCTGGATGTTGTGTCTGTTCAAGTTTTAAGTTAGTTTATATGTCATGTGATGATATAATCAGTTGTTTCAGAAAGTGCACATAAAATACCTCAAATGAATAAAAACAACGGTTCTTCAAAATAAATTTTACTTTTAAATGATGCAGGTAGCAATGTCTAATTAGTTATATTTATGTTTATCAAAAGCACTCGACATGCACTTTTTTGACTGACTTAACACTTAAGTTAGTCTTTTTTTTAAAACACAACTTACAGACTGATTTAATTTATGAACAGACACAACACCCAGTCCTAAGGCAAGTAAATTACCACTGTGAAAGTGGAAGCCTCGATTTAATAAATTATCAATTTTCTAGCTGTGCTGGGAGTCAAACACAAGACTTTAGCTAAACATGTAAATGCACTAACAAGAATAGGCCTTTTTTGTGTTTTTTACAATTTCTATGACTCTCCATGGTTATATAAACTAGATTATTAATATCAATATCTTAAATAACATTTCACTCTAAATAGAAAATAAAAATAAACCTCTTAAAAATTAATATTTGTACAGGATTTGCATTTTAAACAAACTTGAGTTGATACCCTGATTTGTGGCAAATAAATTTATTGAATTTTGATGAATAAAAACTTGGATTTCGGTGCAAAATGTTGGTAAATAAAAGGAATTTTTTTTCTGCTAAAAATGGGAAAAAATCTTACAAAGTGGCATAGTGATATAGATATAAAAATTATGGCTAAATTTAAAATATCTTCCTATGGTCACAATAGCTAAATGAAACATTTAAGTCCCCCATATCCGTGGGTAATACGTTCCTACCGCCGTTATGTGAAACCGCGGATAATACCGATCTATTATATAATGTGATATTTATGTAACATACATAAATACGGTAGAGTTTAATTGCTAAATTATTCACAGTATGACATTACAAACACTAAATAATGTACATAATAATATGTACTGTACAATACAGTGTACTTAATATTATCCGTTCTTATTGAGACGATCACAAGATATAAATAAATATAAATCCACAGTATCGAAGAAGCTTCCCATGAAATAATCTGTATTGGAACATTTTAGTGAAGTAAATTTGTTATTACTAATTATAGTATTAATGTCAACTCTCGATAGCTCAGACCTTAATATTTCGAATTTTGAATAATTCAGAAAAAAATTTCCGAAAGTAAAATTGTATATAGTAAGAAGCCAGCTCCATACTGGCAGGCTAAACTTGTTGTAGAAGTAGTGTAATGCAGGGGGCTGGCGGAGATCTTGCAAAACAGCGCTACTACCCCTTCCATCTCGCCCCCGCACATATAGCACAATATATAGATAATTTGCAAGTACTAGGCTTATTATAATCTCAACCTTACCCATTCTAGTACCTAGCTGTGCTATTTGTGTATTGTTTATCTCGTCACATTAAAGTATAATATTACTTTAGACAAAGTATTAGTTTTCATTCCTTAGGCAAAACTTTATTTCCCCTCTATAAGACGGACTTTTCGTAACTTGGACAGACCCTCACCCCCTAGCGTATGAGTTATCGAGAGTTTACTGACGTTTATGAAGGAATCAGAGCCGGACGGTATAAAAACACAGGAGTCTTGAGTCGAAGTCTTGGTGTACTGGTACCGACTCTACAGCTCTGCGTTTAAGTATAAGATAAACCAAAGAAGTCGAGACTTACAGTAACTTGAGTAGTCTCTGGTAAAGATTCAGGAAGGGCGTCCACAGGCTGAGGCTTGCTACTCTGAAGGCCTCGGATAATCTGGTCTCTCTCGTCTAACTGATATTTTAGCTGAGTCACCATTTCTTCAATCCCCTTCTTATTCTCTGTCATTTCCTTGCCTCGTTGTTCAAATTTCACTCTAGAATATAAAACCAATATTCACTCTTTTTAAGAACATATTCAACTCTTTAATTAGTAGAGATATACAATATAATATTTTGAAAAATTAATCAATAATAATAATTGTTGAAGTAGATTTTAATCATGGCTTACTGAATTTTTTAAATGTTGATAAAAGTATTTAGGATTTACTTAAATGATTATTGATTAATTTCTCATAATATAATATAAGCTTTGTTTATCCTGAAAGGTAGTCCAATCTTACTTCAACGGATTAAGCTATGACCCTATCATATAAGCTGTACCATAGTGGAATAATAAAAGGTAAGTTTGCTACCTTACAGGTTAGACAAAGTGTATAATATAATGTCCAATTTTAATAGGGCGCAGCAACCCTTTTGACAGTTATAAAAGTTACAAAAACAATTTAGGTCATGGTCAAGTGGTCATTTTTGGTATATATAATGAAATTTTACTAAAAAAAAGTAAAATGAATGGTACAGGAGAAAAAAGCGGAGAGTCCAACTTTAACTTAAATTTAGTTTGTACTGGCTGCTATCTGTTAAGACAATCATGAGACCTTTCCAATGCACTTTAGGTAATGGTTAAAAGAAGTCTGTCATATTAAAATGAATTAAAATAAATAAATATTTGCTAGGTTTATTATGGGGTTTAAGTTATAAAAGTTGTTGATCTTGGAAAACCTGTATCATGTGACTTACCCCCCTTTTTCCCCTGTACCTTTCAAATGTTATCAATCTCGAATGCAAAAAAAAATAAAGTTTGTAGGTATTTCGGATATGTATAGATAAGAGCGGCTAGTTTAGCGTAGTGTGACACCTGAATATAAAAAATATAGAGAGAGAGATGGGACGCTTGACACTTATAATATGTGAGAGATTTAACATTTGTAAAAATCTCAAAAATGTATCTTGAATAAAATAAAATTATGAGGAACTTTACTAGGTATAACAATTTGGTAAATGAGATTAAATAGATTTGTATAGTTGGTAGGGAGTAACAAAATCACAAAAAAGGACGAAATTGTATTAATATAATTATTTATTTAGCATCGCATCTTACTACCCGTTCGGGTTATTCGCTTCAGTACTAATTTACACTAATGGGTTAGGAATTGGGAGAGTTGAATTTAGAGGAAGTAAACTCGCATTTGTGCGGAGGTAGAGTGGAAAACCATTTAGGAAACATCACCCACCGTTCACCCGACTGAGATTCAAACCTCGACCCCCCTGTCCTCGGCAGTCTAGCTCAACAGGAAACCAGAGTGTTAGCTAACTACATCACAAAGGCAGGTATTAATGTATTTAATTAACTAAATGTTTTCTTTTTGTTGTTTATGAAATAACATAAATGACAAAATATCATATTTTGTCAGTAGCACCAGATATTGATTTTTTTTTAAACTCAATTTTAAATATTTTCACTTTAACTAAAAGTGTGACTCGAAAAAAAAAAAAGTAGCCATTGATTTGGATAAATCTAGTAATTTACTATCTTAAATAGATTGTGAGAACATTTCAAAGGAAAAAGGAAATTTTGAAAAACTTATTACAAACTGACCTGTTTTCTTCGAGTTTCTTTCTTAACAAGTTAAGGTTTCCATGCTGTGACTTATTGGCTTTTTTACTTGACGCCGGCGGCGTTTGTTGGCCTGGTTCTATTTCTCTCTCAAACGATTCTTCCCTGCCTGTGTCGTTGGCCACCATTTCTTGTTGAGCATTCTCGGCGACCTTAATCGGAGTTTGAGTCTTTGGTGTGTCGGTATTCAAACTACGTTTTGACGCTTTTGAACGACTCTTAATTTGTGATAGCTTCGTTGCGTATTCCTATAAGGATTAAATAAATACTTTAAAAACAAATTTATTAGCCCTAAACTGAAAAAAAAAAGTAAAAATTCTTCCCAATCACAAGTGAGATAGATATACTCTTGATATACAAATCAATTTTCACAAGAAAGAACGTTTATGAAAAATAATTTTTTTGCTCTTAATATTTATAACATTTAAATATTTTATTATGGTTATTTTATACCTATTGATTGATTTAGAATGGCAAAGTGTGAAGTGATGGTAGTGTCAAGGAAGAGGGGAAGGCCTAATAAAGATCTAAGGTTGGACGAGAAAGAGCTGCGAACAGTACAGAACGTAAAATAACTTGGAAGCGTGGTTAAAGAGAAAGGTGTAAGAAGAGATGAGATGAGTATAGCAGGGGAGTTG
This sequence comes from Timema douglasi, assembly GCA_901482245.1. NCBI lineage: Eukaryota > Metazoa > Arthropoda > Insecta > Phasmatodea > Timematidae > Timema > Timema douglasi. The sequence continues at coordinate 69,847 of CABEEJ010002907.1, forward strand.
ATCCATAAGTGTGTAAGAAGGCTGCTGTGGAGCAGGGAAGTACCCTTTAAGTGTAAGGAGGTATTGGACAGAAAGTACTTAGTATTTATTGTCACACATGCAGCAGAAACGTGGACATTGAATGTAAGAGGGACTAGGAAAGTGGAGGCCATGGGAATTAAGCTTGTGAGGAGCATGTTAGCTGTCACAGGGAGAAACAAGATTAGAAATTAAGTTATCCGAGGAAGAGTTGGGGTACAGGGAGTACATGAGATAGTAGAGGAAGCAAGAGTGTTGTAGGAGTACCTTAGGTCAGGGTTTTAACGATACACTCTGATGAATATAATAACTAAATGACTGTACTGTACCTGAACTTGTTTGACCTTGGCGGCCTGCTGTTGATCTTTTAAGGCGACCAGCTCCCTCATCCGAGCGACCTCCGAGTGCTGCTTTTCAAAGTGTGCCTCCAAGTCTTTCACCTCTGTATAGTTAACGGGAGGTGTACCCCCTTCCCCGCCTTCTGAACTCCCTCCACCCCACATCCTTCAACAAAAGACCGCATACAACAATGGTGTCGAACATTTACACAACAGGCCAGCGGTAAAATCCCAAGTACTCATGTTACGCACTAAAGAAAATTATAGTACCTTTTGACAATTTTGTATTTTTGATCAAGACCAAGCGCAGAAGAAGGACATGGGGGATAAAGGAGCGGACTGGAGACACGTGGAAGAGTAATAAACTCGGAGAGATCAACAGAAATGGAAGAGGATGTGCTTCTCTTGCAATAAACTAGACTGCTGATGACGGGTCAAGTGTACCAAGGGTGGTTTCTCCTAAATGATTTCCCCCTCTCTAGTCATGCAAATGCAGGTACACTTTATCTTAATTTTTACCTTCCTTGTCCCAAACTCATTAGTAAACTTAGTACATATGCGTGTAATCTGAACCGGTAGTAAAACGTCGCGTTAAAAAAAAAAGCTATCCTATTGAGTGTGTACACTAATGACCAATGCAGATCACATGACTTAATGTATGAATACACGAAAGTAGATCTAAGAGCGCGAGTTTAGAAGGAAGTGTTTTTTTTAGTATTGCATCTTACTACTTGTTTGGGTTAGGCTTATATGCTTAGCTGTGTTTGAATAAACAAACTCTCAAATCAAATGTAGGATATTTTAACACATGTTAATTTAGTGAGTGTACTAATAGTAGGCCCCTACTACAATGACCAAATATAATACTAGCTTGGATTAGGGCCTGGGTTGGATACATTTATATACAATCTATTTATTTGAGATATTTAACGTTCACTTTCTGAAAGGACTGATTATGTCAGCACAAAAGGCTTCGATGAGTGAACACGAAAGGACCTACCAGTTTTGTCAGAAAAGGTATTTTAACATACCTTCCATGATTATTTTACACGCCACAATTTAAATGAGACCAACAGCTTTCCCCCGCTTTGACAAAAGTTGTGCTACAGATTTTTATCGCTCAAGAAAATCTGTCCACCCCAGCTAGGTTCGAACCCACGAACATCAGGTCCTCAGGCGAGCACTTTACCCAACGACTACTGAGGTCGACTGGTTGGATAAAGATAAGTCGATATGGGTTGGTTAAGTTATGCTAATATCTTAAGTAGAAATTAAGATGGCTCTCTACTTTTTAATTGATACAGCTAATTGAAATTAAAATTAATAAATTGTAGCTGTGCTACATAGCCTTTTACAACAGTATTAATGTCGTTTATGTCCCTAATATAATGTCAAAAGGATTTCTACAACATGATTAATAATGACAAAAAGGGTGACCTGGTGGTCTAGGGGTAAGGTGTCAGACTTCTGTGCTGGGGGTCCGGGGTTCAATCCTCGGTCCCGGCACAGATTAGGCCTCCACCGTGGTTCGGATTCCACGTTAAACTGTAGGTCCTTCATTTCATCTCACATTCACCCTACCATTACACATTAGCGTAACACATTCACCCTACCATTACACATTAGCGTAAGTGTGTATAACCCGAACGGGTAGTAAGACGCGGTGATGATAATAATAATAATAATGACAAATATAAGATAGGCCTAAATAAATACAAATTATGAGCTAATTAATTGATAAACTGTCAAAAGAATAATTTTAAGAATGAACCTACTAATTGCAATATGGTCACGATTAAAACATAAGCATTTACCAGTAGCCTAGGTCTACTGTGGAAATAATCTTACACTCTTTAGTGATAGCTTTTCATTATCATTTGACACTAATTGTTTGGCCGGGAACCTTAAATAATATTACCAGCATTTTCAAAATTTGTTTACTAAATTTCAAACACAATACAAATAGGTTATTAAAATTTTATTAAGGAAGTGTAGTTGATTCCAAATTGTACTTCTTTCATTACATCATGGTATCTGCCACAGGTTCTCAAAAAATTAACCAGCTCCTTACGTTATTTAAACTGCTGAATTATCAAACTACATAGTCTTATATTATTATTATTATTATTATCACCACGTCTTACTAACCGTTCGGGTTGTACGCACTTACGCTAATGTGTAATGGTAGAGTGATTGTGAGATGAAATGGAGGACCTAATGGAGGCCTGGCATTCCTCACATTCACAAGATGTCTCGTCAGAGGTGAAGGAAGGGTTTGGTAATCAGATAAATCTATGCCGGGACAGAGGATTGAACCCCGGCCACCAGCATAGAAGTCTGACACCTTACCCCTAGACCACCAGGTCACCTGGTATCATGTAAAATTTATTTTAGTTATTGTGTGTTATTTATCTCAAATTTGTGTGTTGAAAATTTACCTAAACATAGACATTTTAACATGGGTGAGATAGGGAGTACCCTACCTCCTTTTAAGAGGGTTTGCCCACTATAGGTTAGTTCTGTCAGTCTAAAACCTCTATCAATGTTCAAGAACAAATATACAACAAATTTAATTCATAACCATTAATTTAAGGATGAAACCTTACTTACCTAGTTTTATATTAAGTGAAGAAATAAGATACAAACATAAACACTGTCGAACATGGAAACAAATCATAACAAATCCATGAAAACGGTATATATATTTTTCTTTTTATATTATAGTGTCTTGGAGAGGCTAGTTTGAATAAATTGTTATAATTACACTGTCGAATCGTAAACAACAATAGGCCTTCATCGTTCGAAATTAATTAAAATGTGTTGAAATACAGTTCCTGTATTACAATCATTTCAATTGTTCATATTTTGTATTTAATTTATACAAATAAACGTACAAAATATGTTCGTTAGAATTTCGCCATCCACTTATCATGGTATAACCTCAAGGTACGGCAACGGAATACGAACCGGAAAATGTTGTCAAACTACTTTCTATTGTTTTTGTCAACATAAGCATGCGCATTGGGTAACTAAAATTTGTAAACAGCTGATCGAACTAAATAAATTATTAGTGGTATTTATTTTTCGTATGTTGGCTTAAAACGTATAGTGTATTCACTCTATTGTGAATGTGGAAGAATTCAACTTAATGATCACAAAATATACTATCCCTTATCTCTAACTTATTTAATTAATATTGTATATAGTATTAATTCATCTTTTACTTATAACTGATTTTCAAAGTCTTACATCAAAATGGAGCAGAAACTTGAAAGGGTAATTGATTGTGTTTAACATACCATCCAACAGCTTAAACTCGAAATTATGTATAGGCCCCTACCTGTTTTTCTGTTTAGATGATTATCGTGACTTTTAAGGGTGTGATAGTTTTAATTTGTTTGGTACTTTTTTTTTTCGTCCCTAAATGGTATCAATGAAAGACTAAACTTAAATGCTTTTCTTCATTCTTGTTTGACACGAGTTGTTCCACAAAAAATGGATTCGGTCATTAAATGTTTATCAAGCGTTGTTTTATTTAAAGGAATAAAAGGAATGTGAATGAATCCTTAATAATATGGATGTCCGCCTCTGGTATAGCGATCAGAATGCCTGGCTACAGATGCATAGGTACAGGGTTCGATACCCAGCACTTGCAGATTTTCTGTGGATCTGGAAGGCTCAACCTGGCCCCGTAAGGACAAATGAGAAGTTACTTGAATAAAAAGGCAGCAGGTCCAGTCTAGAACACTGAGAATAATGGCGAGGGTTTGTTATGCTGACTGGGACATGACACTGTAATGATATTCTTTTGGACCCCTCTCATATACCATTAAAAAGTCATGGATGATGTGTATTTTTCTTTAATGAAATGTATATAAAATATCTTTTTAATACTTCATCCATGGAGAATCACGTGCTTTTCAGAAGTAATTTCAATATATTGCACTTTAAAACTTTTGTTTCAAATATCACAATAAGCCCAGATATCATTAAAAAATAGTGCTCAATCATGGGGCAATACAATTCCGTATCACTTTAATTGGCACCCAATCATAGGGCAATATCAAAGTAAAAACCGTTTCTCAATAACACCCTATCGGCGCAGAAATTGGCACTATCTTCGCCAACAAACTGCGACTGCCCAATTGTATGGTTCGATTGCGATTGACGCTATGACGTTTTTGTTTTTAAATAATCTTTATATTACAAGAAGATGTAAGCTTTCAAGATGAATATAAATAAGGCCTTAAGTTCTTTGAAATGTTTTATTACTTGTCCACAGGGGCTTAGATTATTGTACATTAAGAAGCCAGGTGTATTTGATACTGGTATAGCTTCTCGACTGCCGGAAGCATACAAGAAGTTTTGGAACGAATGGAAATGTACAACTCCCGCTCCAGTTCATCACATCGAAGAGCCGGGAAAGTGGAAAAGGAACCCAACATCAGGACGAGTGTAATAAATCATTCGGAAAATGTCCCCAATTTATTTCATTGTAATAGTGAATTGAATTTAATAATTAGGATAAGACCCGCATTGGTGGTTTGCGTGGTCTAACACACAACTCTCGTGTTAAGACATGAGTAGCAGGGGATTACAGACCCGGGGTTTGAATCCCAGCCAACTGTTTTTTTCTAAATGTTTTTCCACAATCCCTTCGCTAATATTTGGGTACATTTTAATCTAAATTCTACAGTCCAATTTTCAAAGGAAGGGCTTTATAGAAAATACAAACTTTTTTTGGGGGGGAGGGGGTCAACATTGACAACATTTTACTATATCATAGACCTACATAATCTCTTGAAAATTTTTCACTATTTTTACATATAACTTTGAATTTTTAAAATTCTTTATTTTAAATATATTTCTTAAGATATATAATTTAAAACAAAACCTTTTATAAAACTAATTTTGTAAAAATCCCAATATGGATAAATAAAAATAGAAATGGTCAAGAAATATCTAATATAATAATCTAGAAGCTGTTTATTAAATTGTTTCTATCAATCATGAATTGATTCACATTGTTTATTAAATATATTTTTTAAGTGTGGCATTCTATAACTTGAATTTTTAAGGATACTTGGGATTCGAGGATTCGTAAAAAATAAAAATTGGCTTTCTATTAAAAATTTTTAACTGGAATTCGTTTTAGAGCTCTATACTTATTTCAGTTATTTGTTATTCAGCCCCAACGTAAATATTGTAAATAACTATAGTTGAGTCATTTTACGAATTTGAATCTCCAATTTACCTTCGAATCTCGAATCTTGCAAAAGTGGAAATAAAGTAGAATAATAGGAAACACAAATAGTAACTAAATGTTAACATTCCATCCTATGATCCATTCATAATAACATTCTCATACATTTAGTTACGTGATCAATTACTAGTCTGTGGTCTGTTTGTTGAGTTTGTTCTATAATTAAATTAGTTCTGAACCATCAACATGAAGTAGTAGAGCGGTAAAACAATTTCCAATTGAAAAATAATAAATTATAAAAAATTCTAAGGATTTGAGTGTCAAATATGATATTTTATCAAATTCTCTAATCTTGAATATCTTTAAGGATTCAAGGGATTTGAGGATTTGAAGGTCCATCCTTACCTTAATGTTTTCTTTATGAAGAGTAAGTATTTGTATGAACAATTAAAAAAACATCAGAGTAATAATCTTTTGTGTAGGATTCCAGTCCAGAATGTTCCTATACCGGTTATGTACCCTCCGGAGCATAACCGAGGTCTCTGGGGGGGCGAGGGGGTAATCAAAGGTTTCCAGAAACGAGATCCGCAACAACGGCGCGTCCCCCACTTCTGGATACCTGTCCTCAAGCGCTCGGTTGTTTACAGCGAGGTGCTTGACAAGCACATTTCTACGATTGTCACCGACAGGACAATAAACCTCATACATGAACATTATGGTTTTGATCACTATCTGTTGAAGGTTAATATTACAACTAACCATCAGAAACCAAATAGCTAGAGTTATATTATTATTATTATTAGCACCGCGTCATACTACCCGTTCGGGTTATACGCACTTACGCTAATGTGTAATGGTAGGGTGATTGTGAGATGAAATGAAGGACCTACAGTTTAACGTGGAATCCGAACCACGGTGGAGGCCTGGTATTCCCCACATTCACAAGATGTCTTGTCAGAGGTGAAGGAAGGGTTTGGTAATCAGTTAAATCTTTGCCGGGACCGAGGATTGAACCCCGGCCGCCAGCATAGAAGTCCGAAACCTTACCCCTAGACCGCCAGCTCACCCCTAGAGTTATAGATGCAAATACAGTTCGATTCAGATAGGAAGAAACATCTTTCGACAATAAATAAATTTACTAAAACAATGTTCACATCACGGGTGTACAAAGCTACGAAACAAACATCAGCTTCGACTTTGTTTCTAAACAAACTCCAGCTTTGAAGCTTCTTCAATAAAAATATTGACAGCTAAAATACTCCATTTATGTTCACATTTAGCCATTCTGAGCGGTTTTGACCATTACAAATTAATATTCATATGGAAAAAAAAACATCTGCAGTATTGAAGTGAATGTTATGATAACTTGATTTTCCATATTAACACAAAATATTACAAATAAATTGTACACTAAAACATTTTCCAAGTAATTTTAGTGCATAAATTAATATAAATAACCACAATACAATATTGTTTCACGCATTAAACAACTAAAAGAAAATATTAAAACTATCGATTCGGCTTCAAGAATATTTCTTATATCTGATTCACGTTCGCTTTGCACACCCCTAGTTCATACATTTATATACATCAAGTCATTAGATCTGCAGAGTTCACTTTTTATAGATATTATCAAAACAATTAAAATTATACCGATGTTAGTTGTAAAAACATACCTATGTAGAAGGTTTTTCCTACCAGTGTCCAACTATAATTGACAGTCATATTAAACTAAATCTTTGCACATTGTGAATTAAACTAAACCCTGTTAATGGTAGGGAGGGTGGTCTGAAAGTCCTTTCCTTGTTAAAATTCTCTTATATAATAGGATTTTGTAAAAAAAAAAACTCTCCATACATTCCTTCACTACCATTAACAGAGTTTCGCTAAGCTAGGATAGGGTTTAATGAGGTGAATTGTATGGAAGTAGATCAAGACAGGGATTGGGTGTAATGAGGTGGACTGGATATAGCTAGCTCAAGATAGGTATAGGGTGTAATGAGGTGGACTGGATAGAACTAGCTCAAGATAGGGATAGGGTGTAATGAGGAGGACTGGATAGTACTAGCTCAAGATAGAGATAGGGTGTAATGAGGTGGACTGGATATAGCTAGCTCAAGATAGGTATAGGATGTAATGAGGTGGACTGGATATAGCTAGCTCAAGATAGGTATAGGATGTAATGAGGTGGACTGGATAGAGCTAGCTCAAGATAGGTATAGGATGTACTGAGGTGGACTGGATAGAGCTAGCTCAAGATAGGTATAGAATGTAATGAGGTGGACTGGATAGAGCTAGCTCAAGATAAGGATAGGGTGTAATGAGGTGGACTGGATAGAGCTAGCTCAAGATAGGTATAGAATGTAATGAGGTGAACTGGATAGAGCTAGCTCAAGATAGGGATAGGGTGTAATGAGGTGGACTGGATAGAGCTAGCTCAAGATAGGAATAGTGTAATGAGGTGGACTGGATAGAGCTAGCTCAAGATAGGTATAGGTTGTAATGAGGTGGATTGGATAGAACTAGCTCAAGATAGGTATAGGATGTACTGAGGTGGACTGGATAACATTAGCTCATTAAAGGGATAAATTGTATATTTTTGCACGTGTGTCAATTAACTTTCGAGTTCCTAATACCATAAATTAAGTAAGAATAGTATTAATAAACAAGTAACATTTTAATTTTCTTTAAACTACTTAAAAACCCATGTACAAGAACACTATAGTAGTATTATGGTTTTATAATTATAGTTAGTGAGATGACTAAGCTCATGTTTATGACAAAAAAAATTCGTTAATGGAGATTGTGGTCCTTTTCTATAATTTACTTTGAAAACCGCTTAGATTGCCAAGTCATAAGAAATGTGGCTCTTACGTTGGACCGCTTTGATCTAATTAATTGTTTTTCAACCTTATTAACACATTAAAAAGTACAAAACCTTGAGAAAAAACAACAACCATAAAAGTTATTTTTTGTGCTGCGTCCAAGGTTTATTATATTTAATCACAGTAATTGGATACGGAGGAGAAAGGTAAAATATAAAGGAATTATAGCCTCATTTGTGTGAAGGGAGAGTGGGAGAAAAATACCAGAATTTGAACCCTGACCTTGTTACCAGCTAACCAGACTACAAGTTTGTCATGTAGTCTGCGTGTAAACTGGTGCGGATAAAATCCTTATTTTATCTCTAATAGGTGATTTAGTCATTGAATAGCTTTGAATTAATAAACTACATCCTCATTTAATGTTTTATTTAAAATGGCTTTTTTATCTTGATAAATTTAAATAGATGCACTTAAAAACTAAATAATTATGGCACATCAGTTTAAAAACACTTGATCTAACTAGATTACCAGTCACATAGCGGATTATTAATTTCATTAATTGATTACGAAACTAATTTTGATTTTATTTACTTTTTTTTCAGACTCTAGCTTGTGATTTAAAATCTACTCTTGCGCTTAGACTAAAGCGTAAAATTCTGCTGTCATTACACAACAAGGATTTATACCCCGATGATCCTACGAAAAGAGAAGAGGTTTACAACAAGTACAAGAAATATCTGGAGCCTGTGAGTATTTTCATTAACATTCTTCATTTGATAGTCAGAATACAATATCAAAATATCAAAAGCATCTAAAAAGGAATTAACTTTTCTCTTAGTCATTCTTTTTTTTGTGTGTACAATGTTACTATTCATCTGGGCCATCTCACTAATTGGTTAGGGATGAATAAGGTTAAATTTAGAGGAAGTGTAACCGCATTTGTATGGAGAGAGTGGGAAGCCATTTAGGAAAAACCATCCTCAATAGACCCGACCGAGATCAATCCATCATCTCTCCGTCATTGGCAGTTTAGTCTTTTGCAAGAGTCGAAGCCTTAGATGATACCGCCACCAAAGCGGGTAATTTAGTGTTAATGTACCCACATTTGTGGATAGGGTTTTTATTATCTTACTAAACTTTATTATTACAATTAGCACCGTGTCTTAATACCCGTTCGGGTTATACACACTTACACTAATGTGTAATGGTAGGGTGATTGTGAGATGAAATGGAGGACCTACAGTTTAACGTGGAATCCGAACCAGGGTGGAGGCCTGGCATTCCCCACATTCACAAGATGTCTTGTCAGAGATGAAGGAAGGGTTTGGTAATCAGATAAATCTTTGCCGCGGCCGAGGATTGAACCCCGGCCGCCAGCACAGAAGTCTGACACCTTAACCCTAGACCGCCAGGTCACCTACACTATCCTTGAAACAAAGCGATACTGTTTGTCCCTGTACCATTCTCATCAACTAGATCAACTCCTGACTGACAACCCTGCCAACATTATATAATGTCCGGACATTTTTCAAGACATCACTCCAATTTACACCCATTTTTTCCTAAAGAAAAATAATAATTTCTTTTGACAGTATACAAAGGAAGATCTGGAGTGGTACGGATTGACGATGTTTGAAGCGATCAAGAAACAGACAGACTTGGAGGAGATTCTGAACCAGCCAAAACCTCTCAAACATGTGTACAGGAAGCAGCTGCTGCAAAAGTTGATGGAGGCCGGTATCCAGGAGGCCCAGGAAATTGATCAGGAGGAGTATGTATTGATTTTTAGAATCGCTGGTTTTTTTTCCCCCAAAGGGTTTTAGCATCCAATCGGGTTGTACGCAGGCCCGTGGAGTCGGTACGTCAAGCCTTTCACTCAAGACTCCTTTATTTTTCTACTGTCTCTACTACTCCTTCATAAATGGCTAAACTATATTAATTATTAATAACAAATTTACTGCAGTAAAATGCCTCATTACAGTTGACTTCATGGAAAGCTTCTTTGGCATTGTGAATTTATATTTGTATAAATTATATTCTCTAGTTATCTGAGCCTTAACACTTAATATTCCGGTGAGTGAAAACTCTGGATGGAAAAGAAAAGACAATGTTCAGGATTGTGTCAATTATAATAGTTTCGCTTCAGGCTGGAAAATTTTAGAATATATATTTTACTTTATCATTGAGTCAGAAAAAAAAAGTGTACCCTAATTGAAGGTTGAATCTTGTATTATCTGCTATTGAGAATAAGATTCAAATATTAGACTATCTTATTAGGGGATTGCACGAATTTTTAACCTCTCCCTAAATACTTTTTAACTAAAACTACTATAGATGTATTACTCTTTTCAATATACAAATCATAAGCACCAAGATAATCAAAACAGAATATTGAAATTAATCTCGACACAAAGTATTTTACAAGATGGCAGTAGTTTAAAATCGTTGTTATTAACAAACTAATATCAATACTGATTACAAATATCATTATTAATTTTTATTTGTGATTTCAGGAAAACATCGTGGATGACAAAGATGAATCCATTTAGTTCAAAATCTCAAGAACCATCAAAACCAAATCCATGAAAATAAATCGAGTGAAAACAACTCTTTAGCCATTGTAATTAATTTATCTTGATCAATTTTTAGAGTTTTTTTTTAAAATAAATATGTGGTGTTTTATGTGTTATTGTAAATTTATTCATGACCCAAAAGCTAGAAGAAAAAAAAATCACATTTATTAGAAATGGATGGGAACATTTTTATATCAGGATAGGAATAGTATCAAAAATGATGCTATGGAATAATTTTAGATAAAAAATATATATTGATTTTTAAACTAATATGGTAATATTTGTAAAAGCTTTAAAATTATTAAAATGAACGTAAATAATAAAATATCATAAATACATAATATAGATAAGAGGGGGGGGAGGAGGGGGGTTGCACAGAGCATTTTTTATCCAATTAAATATCAAAAATTTGAATAAATATCGAATAATATGAATCAAATAGCTTATTATAATATATTTTTAATGGAAATTATTTTTATTGGTTAATCTTTTTTGAAAATTGTGTTTCGTATTTAACAATTTTGGAAACTTACTAAAATCAAAACAATTCCCAAACCCCTTAAATTTAACACTTCTGTGATCTCTCCTCTTTATTTGGTTTTCAAATAGACTTGCCTAAGTGGCAAGCCACTTCCTTCCCCTTTCCCCTCATTACAACGCCCCAAAATATGGCAGTGTATAATATTATCTCTGTCCTCTAAATCTAACAAATAACTGTTGATAGACAGAGCACAATGAGTTGTGGTGCTCTTTCTAATTTATTTGACTCGCCGCAGGCCGTAAAATTACCACCCCTTCCCCCTACTCTATATTTGTTAATGTCGCACACTCATTTTATTTATAACAATAAAACAAACTATAGGATTGTTGAGGAAAATAAAAATAAAATATTAGCACCGCGTCTTACTACCCGTTCGGGTTATACGTTTTAAGTACTAATTACGCCAATGAATTAGGAACTGGGAAGGTTGAATTAGTGGAAGTGAGCCCGCATTTGCGTGGAGGAAGAGTGGAAAACCATTTAGGAAAAGCCACCCCCAGTTCACCCGACCGAGATTCGAACCTCGATCTCCCCGTCCTCAAGCAGTCGAGCAGCTCAACACGACTAGCGCATTAGCCAACTACGCCACCGAGGCGGGTGATTGTTGAGGAAAAAGAACCTTCTTGGAATATCTCGGTTTTATTTTGGCATGAACCATATTTTGAAATAATGAATCATAGAGTTAAATATTGTGTTAGAACAAAAGATCTGCGTGGCAATTTCTCGCTTACTGAGGCAGTCCCCTTAACTCAACGACTATACCAACGATAATTGTAAGGGGGTGGGGTGGGCATGCATTTTAACTAGTCAGACCATGTTGGTAGCCTTGTTGTTTTCAAATTAAAAAATCGAGTGAAACAAGGGAGTGCCTCTCACCATTACTATTTGTGATGGTAATGAAAATGGTCATGGTAATCACCAGGGCCCGGAAGTTGACGACATTGCATCTTTTTTTCTGTAAAGTCAATCGCAATGCTAAGTTGTACATAAACACATTTTATGGGACTCTGATATCAAAAATCATACTTTTATTGTGCAATTTTTTACAGTTTTTACTCTTATCATGCATTTTATATCATCATTTAGATAAAAATAGTAACTCACAAAGGGTAATGCACATAATCACAAATCCATTATTTGAATTTACTTAAAAGCATTAATTTTCTCTTGTAATTATTAGTACGTCCGGCGTAGCCCAATGTTTTCTGACAGATCAGTACTAAATACGAAAGAAATTAAGAAAAAGTACATATATTTTTAGATTCTTGTTTATGTTTCAATGGAAAACCCCAGTGCTGGACAACTGGCGAGCTTGGAACTTAAGGAATGTAAGGCTTCGTTTACCTCAGCGGTACAGTCACAATTATTGTTTAGAATGTGGCTGTTATTATTATTATTATTATTATTATTATTATTATTATTAGCACCGCGTCTTACTACCCGTTCGGGTTATACGCACTTACGCTAATGTGCAATGGTAGGGTGATTGTGAGATGAAATGGAGGACCTACAGTTTAACGTGGAATTCGAACCACGGTGGAGGCCTGGCATTCCCCACATTCACAAGATGTCTTGTCAGAGGTGAAGGAAGGGTTTGGTAATCAGATAAATCTTTACCGGGACCGAGGATTGAATCCCGGACCCCCAGCTCCTGCTGGTGAGTTTTAACATGGGACTATGCCGCACAGGTAGGGGTAGAAAGAGAGGAGAGAGAGGGATGCTCCCCTAGCAGTGACAAAATTCACTGGTCCGCCACTGTGCAACCTCCAAGAGTTTTATGTCAAGCCTGTTGTACTTTCATATATTTGTGTATTTCTAAGTGAGCAGGATGCCAAAAATCAAACCATCTCAATCCTACCATTTACGACAGTTAAGTTAACGAGTTTGGTGAAAGTGTATTTTCTACAGATGGGAAAAGTATTATTTTGTTAATTGTGCAAATCGACAATTTCAGCAGAAAAAAAGTTTTCTGTTATCACATCGGTCGTGTGAAACATAAAAGTGCTTTAGAACGAACAGCAACAAGAAAATTAACTCAAAAGATTGCTGTTCAAAAAGTGCTTCAACCTCTTAAACAAAATCGTTTCCTTTTGATCAAGAGTTGTGCGAAGTATTGTTGACAGCTAATACTCCACTCGGAAAAGTAAATCATAGTAAATTTCGCGAGTTTTTAGAAAGAAGCATGAATAATTCTATACCAGATGAATCTACTATGCGTAAAAGATATGTGAGCTTGTGCTATGATGAAACACTAGATAAAATACGAAGCAGTGTGTGCAGGGAAAAAAAATCTGGGTATCATTTGATGAGACAATAGATGTAGAACTCTTGAACTGAATACTCTTGGTCAAACATTTCTCTTGAATACAGAAATCTTGGATAAAGTCAACCACTCCACAAACAGCAAGTTGTTTGATAAATCCATGTTTCTGCCTTAGCCTGACGGTATAAAGCACAGTAATATTGTTCTTTTTGTAAGTGATGTTGCGTCATATATGGTCAAAGCAGCAACTCTAATTAAAGCATTATATTCTAAAATGAGTCAAGTAACCTGTGTCGCTCATGCAGAATAAGGTAAATTTAAGATGTACTTTAATATCTATATCATTCTCACATTCCCACAAATGTTTTGCCTATTTTACTATTTTTAAGGTGACCTTGAGGTCTAGGGGTAAGGTTTCAGACTTCTGTGCTGGGGGGTCCGGGGTTCAATCCTCGGTCCCGGCACAGGTTTATCTGATTACCAAACCCTTCCTTCACCTCTGACAAGACATCTTGTTAATGTGAGGAATGCCAGGCCTCCACCATAGTTCGGATTCCACGTTAAACTGTAGGTCCTCCATTTCATCTCACAATCACCCTACCATTACACATTAGCGTAAGTGTGTGTAACCCGAACAAGTNGGATTCCACGTTAAACTGTAGGTCCTCCATTTCATCTCACAATCACCCTACCATTACACATTAGCGTAAGTGTGTGTAACCCGAACAAGTAGTATTCCCACATTACCTTAGTCTGGCAAGAATAATAATTGGATTTTAAATGTATTATTGATTTTTAAGAGCATTTTTTAGAGCATTAATACTCCATTTTTAAGGCATTTTAGGGGGTTTTAAGGGCATCAACTTCTGGGCCCTGGTCATGACTCATGAACAAACTAGAGAAAAGAATGGAAGCCATTATATTTGCTGATGACCTGATGGTATAGGGCGAGAAGGAAGAGGAAATACAATAACTACAAGAATGGAATGAGGAAGTGAAAAAGTGTGGAATGTAAGATGCCAAAATATGACATGATAGTAATGACAAGGAAGATTATTATTATTATTATTAGCACCGCGTCTTACTACCCGTTCGGGTTGTACGCACTTACGCTAATGTGTAATGGTAGGGTGATTAGTGAGATGAAATGGAGGACCTACAGTTTAACGTGGAATCCAAACCACGGTGGAGGCCTGGCATTCCTTACATTCACAAGATGTCTTGTCAGAGGTGAAGGCAGGGTTTGGTAATCAAATAAATCTTTGCCGGAACCGAGGATTGAACCCCGGCTGCCAGCATAGAAGTCTGACACCTTACCCCTAGACCGCCAGGTCACCGTCAAGGAAGAGTGTAAGGCCTAGTAAAGCTATAAAGTTGCCTGGAGGAGAGCTGAGAAAAACACAGAACATAAAATATCTTTGAAGCGTGATTGAGGTGAAAAATGAAAGTATAGAGGATCTAACATGAAGACAGCAGGGAGAGACAGTTGTTCTATAGGTGTGTTAAGAGACCTGCTATGGATAACGCAAGTGTCCTGGAAGTGTTGTACAGGGAGTACTTTGTACCTATTCTCATATATGTAGCAGAAACAGGACATTGGATGTAAGAGCAACTAGAAAATGAGAAGCATGTAAGCTGTCATGAGGAGAAAAAAGATTAGGAATGAAGTTATCCGGGAAAGAATGGATTTACAGGGAGTACATGAGATAGTGGAGGAATCAAGACTGAGATCACAATTTGACTAATGTAATAGCCAGATCAAACATATAGTTTACTTCTTCTTTACTAACCGTCTTTGTTAGAGGGATTTTTTTCTTTTCTTTGAGGACTGGAAACATTGATTTGTTATAGGAATGTTAAGAATAAAGTTATTATTATAGTACTGTTGGTACTATTTTTTCTGACAATTTAGGCAAATAACAATATAGTCTGCTACTAATTGCTACTAAATATTAATGTGTTTATAGTTTGGATAGCATTAACTCTAATTAAAACATACATAACTAACCATTATTCGCATATAAAATGCCAAGTAAACAATTTCGCAAAAAAAAATTAAACTTTGTTCTATTTTGTATGTGTATAACACATTCGAAAATGCTACAATAAACATAAAAAATATTTTCATATTAATTTTAATATGCGAGGGAAAAGTTTGTAAAAAAACACCATCTCGCGATGTTTCGGCGTCCCTCGGGATAAACCAACCTTTATGCTGATGGCTGGAATCAAACCCCAATCACTCAGGTCAGGCACGCAGACTGTTCATTTAACTCTGGAATCTTAATCCAAAAGGTTATATATCACAAGCACAACAAATCCCAAAGTAACATGCTAAAATAATTTTTATTTCACCTTCTGTGCATTGTACACTGTACAAGACTAGAAATATCATTACATTTTACATAACACCAAGTCTTCAAATATAATTTACAATAGTTACAATATGTAAAACAGCATAAACTGGCAAAATGTGACTTAGAAGGCAGGGATGACAATACCAGGGTGATAATACTCATCCCGATATTAGCAAAATTGGCACATTTCATTTAAGTGGAAAATAGAAGACAATACAGTTCAATTTTCATCGAGAAAAACTCTCTTAAAACATACATTTTTTTTATGCAATCAAGATTGATAACATTTTCCTATATTATAATGTTAATTTATATCAAGAAAGAGAGCTGCAGATCACATGACTTGATGTAAGAATACGTGAAAGTAGAGCCAGTAGCTCTTTCTTGCCTTCAGATATAGCTCTTCTTATGAAAATTGGACTGTATAAGTAAAATATATTATTCTTTAATCTAAAAAAAAAAATCACAAAGTTTTAAAAATCACCAATGGCACAGTATCATTGACTAATAAAATTTACAAGGCCATGAAAATAGCAAATTTAAAAAAGAGGGTGTGCAAAGCATCAATAATTTCAACTCAGTTCTTGAATATTTGACAATTTTTCAGACACCTTAGCCGAGTTGATAGCGTGTCTGCCTTTCCTGGCATGGCTGGAAAACTTTTAACATTGATGAAATTGTTTTCTTTCAGTGATAAATTAATGACAGGGATGACGATGTGATGTGTGTTTCAGAGTGTTAAGTCAGTTTGTAAATCGGGTGCTGATATAATCATTCAGTTCAAAAATGGCATATATCCATATTCTACTTTGCTTTGTGAAATAATTTTTGCTCCATCAATAAAATATTGGTGACCTGGTGGTCTAGGGGTAAGGTGTCAGACTTCTATGCTGGCGGCCAGGGTTCAATCCTCGGTCCCGGCCTTACTTCACGGAGTTAGAGCCTTTTTTTTTTAGAGAATTTTTCTGGGAAGCAGTAAGTTTGGAACAAAGTCAAACTCGGCCTCTTGAGGCCAAATGAGGAACTACTTGAATAATTAGGTAATAAAACGAATTGTTTTAAATGTTTGGAAATATTCCGTTATCATTTGAAGAGACATTAAAAACACACAAAACACAAAGAAAGATAAAAGTCAGTTCAATAGCATATATTGCTTTGTGTTTTGTAATGTGTCTCTTCAAATAATGAAGGAACATTTCCAAAAATTTAAGACTATGTGTGAGGTGTAATAGTGCAATGGTTTAAGATGAAAAGAAATGAAAAGAGAAGTGTGTTTTTCTATCTAGGTCTAACCTAACTATTCTTTTACGTTGGCTTTCTTCACTATCAATTACGTTACATCATTGTACAGTGTTTCTACACCGAATAACTAAATAGCAGCTCTGGTCTATAAAACAGATCAACAAACAGAAGGTTAGTTGTGATGACCACATTACACCCTCTATCTGCAAATCATGGCGATATCATTGCCAACGGCGGAAACCGCCCGGTCGGTATAGCTCAAATGCGGGCTCATACGATGGAGAGTTACTTTGCACACCCTTGAAACCCGAGGAAAAGATTACATTTTAAAATTATATCCAAACAACTTTATCAAATACAGAATACAAATAGTTCAAAATATTTTTTATTTGTACTAACAATCCGTCATATCTCGGCAGCAAATGAAATATATACTCAATATAAAGAATGCACTCATAAAATCATAGCACACTTATAGCTTAGCCACACTAATTGACACCAAACTAAATTAAATATTTAAGACCGAGACGTATTTTAAATACTTAACACAAACATTCTAAAAAAAAACACAACCCCAAGCTATTTAAAACTAAATTATTAAGTAGAATTCAAATAAGATGTCTTTAAACCACTCTTTGAGAAATAAAATACTACAAAGAATTAAAAATTCGACTTGACATATAAACACAAAGTTTAGCAATATAAATTAGAGAGGCGTTAAATCCTATTTTATCAAAACTTATCTGAATCTCAAATCCAAATCTTATATGTACTAATGTGTCGGGAATGAGCAAGATTAACTTTAGATTAAGTCTGACCACATTTCTTTTTAAATATAATCATATCTCAAATTAGAAAAGAGAATTTCTTAGCGAGATAATTTATTTCCTCACCTGATTGATGAAAGAAAATATAGAACGAATAAGTCAACTTTAACTCGGACTCAACCCTCCAATGGGCGCGCTAGTGTAAAAAGTTATTAAGTAACCCAATTTTTATATTTATTATTTGTTGGTGTTTTTTTTAAAAGGAGGTGGGGTAGATAGCATTCAACCCCTGACCTGACATAAACAGGTTAAAGGGAAGTGATGATGTTGATGATAATAATAAACAAGTTGTAAGATTTATAAAATGACAAAATGAAATTAATTTTATCGTTACTTTACATGTCCATTTTAAAAGGAAAATATAATTTGTTTTAACACAAAAACAAACAACTGAATAGTAATTAAACCTCTTCATACCATTTTAACTTCTTTAAATACTCTTATGTGTAAAAATAGAGTTATTCTAATAAATTATTTTATTGAATTTGAAGATATTTTGTTTATATGTCAAGTTTTATTCCTCTTTATTACTTCTATAGTATCTAGCCCATTATACTCTAAAAATCTTACAATATAATTTTGTAATATGTAATTAAAATTATTAAGAGTTGTGAGAAAATGAAGTACTATTAAAAAAACCCATTTAACACATATTTACAAACATTTAAATATTTTGATGCCTTTTAAATACAGGGTTATTCAAAAGTAATGGTACAAAAACCGAAGGCCTATAGTGGGAGTGGTGTCAGTGGTGACCGAGCAGTAACGGACTGAAGGGAAGGAGAATGGCATCAAGTCCTTGCCTGGGCCGCCACCGCCACTATTGGCGCTTAGTATATTGCGGTGGAATTGATATCCGAGGACATGCCGGGAAGCGTCTGGGTTGAACTCGACTACCATCTAGACGTCTGCCGTGAAACCAACGGCACCCATATCGAACACCTTTAGTGCTTTTGAAACTTGGAGAGTTTTTATGTCTTTTCATGCCATGACCGTTGTTGTATGTCGGTTCATTTAAGAATAAAGCCGTTTCACTTTTTACCATTACTTTTGAATAATCGTGTACCATTGAAATATTCAAGAGTTTATAATATAATAATGTGTTAGTGCTTTTTACTTTTATATTTCATTATCTACAACACTTATGGAATTTATTTAATGACATGTTATAACATTCTCAATGCCTAAATACAATTTTTTAGTCATTTATCTTGCTTATTATATAACTTTAAAAACTAAATTGATAAAAATATATAATTGTTTAAACATTTCAATATCTCTCAAGCAGATCATTAGCACAGCCTTAAAAGAGACCAATAAGTGTCCCAAAGAATTACGTTAGGAGTAGCCCTGGCCTTCAAAAAGGTTTTTAAAAACGAGGCGGGAAAAAGATGAGAGTGGTGAACATTTGATTAAAATATGAGAATTACAAAACCTATACCATAGAACTTTTTACAGCACCTCGATTTATGATTAGCCATAGTTTATGAGCTCATAAATTTAGGTAAAAAATATTGTCTTAATTTTTTTATACCTATACATAGTATTAATGTGTCAAAGGATAGTTTTCACAAAATATATATTATTTCTTCAGAATGATAAAAAAATAAAACCCTTTAGAGTAAATATAAACCTACAGTAAGCAATTTTCAAAATAATTGTGTTATATATTGTAATGTGCTCTTTTGTGATACATTGACATCAAGAATAATTTATTTTAATAGAATAAGAAGCTTATATGAACACAAAGTCTTAGACTATTAAGTATCCAATATGAAACATTATAATTTAAAAAAACCAGTGAGAATGTTGTACATTTTAAATTTACGAATAGTGCAAAACTAAGAGCAAATAGCGCACGAGTTACAGTGCACACAGTTTATAATAAAAATACAACCATTTATAATAAAACTTATTGATTAAAGTCTGACTTAAATCGATGGTTTTTAATTACTAGAAGTTGGCTTAACTTCTTTGCTCTCCTAGATAAGGTATCTTAAAATACTTCACCTAAGGGTTCACCCAAGAAACAATGTTCATTAAGTTTTGTATTTTGAAATATAAAATTAACTTAATTTAAGTAGTGCCTGTACTTAAACAAAATTCTTTCTTTGGTTCTGATTTTATTATTGCCATGAATATTAGAGTAGATCTACTTCTAAATAACAGAATAAAAATGTAATATTTCCCATTTATTTCCTATCATACCTATAATAGAAGTCAATGACTTTATAACAAAGAAAAATAGGATAGTATAATAGGGCCTCACTTTAAAGCATTTCGCAAATACAGTGGTTTTCAATTATATACATGCTCACTATGTTCGGCGCTTGTCCCGCTTTTCCGGCGTTTTAGGCATGGCGCATACAGTGAATGACTTTGCCTCCATTTTATTTATTGATTATCGCATGATGAAAACTGTCGAATGATCATATGTACACTTAATATATAATAGTGTTAATGTTATTAGGATTTTATATACATTTGAAAGTTAAAAAAGACTATAGTGGGGATCTGGAACCTAGCCCACTGTATGAGCGGGGTCCTAATGTAACAAACATTTCAAACATGAAGAGAAGTTATTTTCCATCTGCTGTGTTTACTGGCATTTTAATAGCTAAGAGACTTTTTTTTTTTTGCATTTCCATTGGCCGATACGACTTAACTCAAAGCGTCGTATATGCTCAATTCTATATATAAAACCAGAGTTAGATTTATACACTTTATGGACAGTATTCACGATGTTTCAGTTGTGAACGCTATCTTTTGAAGTAATGTATTCAAAATTTATGTGCATCATGTACTATTCACTATTAGTTTAACATTATACATAAATACAAGTCAAACCTAACAAATATAGCTCCTTAATCCATTCGCTGGCGCAGGCGTTGGGCAACGTCTTTGTTTTCCTAAATGTTCACTGGCGGGGGCGCAAACGTTTCATCGTAATAAGTTATTGCAATGCCATCTATCAATGAATCACTGTACTTTTGGATAGTCTATGAATACTTCATATTGAAGGTGAGAGAGAGAGAGCTACCAGTTCAATGTTATACAATGACCATGAATAAAGAACTAAATGAGAAAATAAGTGAGTAGTGAAAATGTGTGTCGGATAAGATTATACAAGAAGAAAAATGGCTTCCATGCCTGCTTAGATCGTTAATGGCGACGCCACACGCGCCAGGGAATGGGTTAATACAGAAGGTTAAAGAATAATAGTAACTTTATCGCATTTAATGTAGCTTTATGAGATATATTAGTAGGTATTTTAAAATTTTCAGGTAAACAATATAAATTAAACACCCACCTATAAATAGATGTAGTGACAAGTCCTTTGAGAGAGAACCAGTGTCAAAATCTAACCATCAGATAGGTTCACCTTATTAACCATTAAGATGTGTTTATATTGTGTTGTACGATTTACTCCAATAAAATGTACAACCAATCATACTTTGGTGACATGACACAAATTTACTATATTAGCACGGAAGAAGATATAATAAAGAATTAGTGGAACATATACCAGAGCAAACATGTGACTTGACCAGTGAAAAAAAAAAAAGTTTACACCGCTATCACTTGATAGAGATGAAGGTTATGAATAGAGGTTGGATAATCAAATCTTTGAACGCTCAAGGATATTCAAGAACGAAAAAAAGAATGAAAAATAAATGTAAATTTTCGGTATGGCTAGATTGTCGGTTGATGTTATGGAGAGAGAGAGAGGATAAAAATGGCTGAGAATAAGAAAGAAATAATGATGGAAGGACAGAAGATGATGGAGGCATTTTACTAAACTGAGTCGGCAGCATGTCTTCCTACTGAGCCAAGGGCCCCAGGTTCGATTCCCGGCATCGTTAAAAACTGATCATAGACGAAAATATGGGCTTACCCTTTCACGATGATAAATCGATAGCCGGGGAATATATGTTGTGCCTTTCCTAGTTTTAAGTTTGATTATAAGGCATTTGAAGTTAAGAAAGGCCTAGCAAACTGGTAGCGGAAAATATATGTCTTGAATAAAATAGTGACCCAGGCCTCAGGCTGGAAACAGTAATGGATGTAAGTAAGTACATCCTTTTTGCACCTCTTATAAGTGACGTATCACTGTTATTACACAAACAGGGGTGTATCTAATAGGGCTATTAGCAATTCCAGCAGAAACTTGAATGGCCTTATGGCGGGAACCATTGAACATAGGACATATGCTCATAAGGACTGTTTGCATTGTTTTGCGGCCTATTATCCACACCTAAGTTACTTCCCACATAAATCAGAACATCCTGTATATTGAAATAGTTTGTAATCACCACACCAGATGGTGTTCTTGCTTTACTGCTTAAGGGGAACTAATGTTGCATGAAAATGTCAAAGAATTTACATCTATACATGATAATTTATAGGACTAGGGTCAAAAAATTATATTATTTTTTTATATTATTATTTAGCACCACGTCTTACTACCCGTTCGGGTTGTACGCTTTAAGTACTAATCACGCTAATGGATTAGGAATTGGGAAGATTGAATTAGAGGAAGTGAACCCGCATTTGCGTGCAAGAAGAGTGGAAAAACATTTAGGAAAAAACACCCGCAGTTCACCCGACCGAGATTCGAACCTCGATCTCCCCGTCCTCAGCAGTCGAGCTCAACACGACTAGCGCGTTAGCCGACCATGACACCGAGGCGGGTTAATTTTTTTATAAAATGTTTAACTCTTTCTATTGAACATTATAATTTTAGCATATTTAACTAGGATATGATTCGATTCGATAATTATTCAAAATACACAAATAATATTTGCTTCAATCTGAGATTCAATAAAAAAAACTTTGCAGACATTTACAGATCATAAACAAGCATTTAAAAAAAATAACATTAAACTTTTTTTTACTTTTATCAAATGTATAAAAAGTTAACTCGCAAAAAGGTTGGTTGTTATATAATTTTACATAAGTTGCAGGGGTATGTTGATGCAATGAAAAAGATAGTCGAACTTGCATTCTAACTGTTTACTATATATTCATTAATTGAAAAGTAAGTAAAAATAGATAATCAAGGCTGTAGAGATATTTCTGCCACTGAAATTTAGCGATTAAATTAAGAAACTATTCATCAAATCAAACTGTATGTTTACTGCAAATGTTATTTGCATAAACTATTGCATAAACATCATAAATTCCATTTAAAAATAAGTAAATTGATTTGAAAACTTGGAATTTTCGCATACAAATACCTTTATAGTTTTATTTTGTAAAGGTAAAAATAATTAGGAACTAAGAATGATTACTTTGAATTCGAAACAAATTTTTGTGCTTTAAAATGGGATTTTTCTCATGTTTTATGGATACATGGTTTGTGAAAAGTAGGTGTCCTTAATCTTTGGCATCCACATGGGTACACCTATAGAAATAAATATGTTTAAGAGTAAAACTTGAAAACCTAGTCCTGCTACTATCAACAAATAATTGACTATAATATTAAAGAACCCCAAGTTTAACTGACGGTACAGTCAATCTCGCCATCTTCTGGTAAACCCCCGAGCATGAAAGCTACAGCACGTACAAGGTAAGTCATAGTCCCGTAGCTTCCACTTGGAGCGCTGTCGTAAAAGTGCTGACAGACATAAGCCGCTCCGCCGCAAAGAAGGCCACCGCTCAGAGATGTTTCTCTTTGGTCTTGCGGTTTCGCGCAGCAGAGTGTGGCGTCGCCATTAACTTTCATCTGAAAAAGTGACATACAGAAACTTAAAAAAGTTTTCAAGAAAACAGGCCAGGTTTTTTTTGAACATCTGCAAGCTAAAGTAAATCAATCGATAATCCTTTCATGTACCAACTTTCGTACATAACAATATATATAATATATGTAATGTGATAAAAGAATAAGAGAAATCAGTGAGAGAGCGAGGCAAGCAGAAGCTTATGTGAGAGAAGTAGGGTTTGTACAAAGCTTTGACTTGGCTTCGCCAATAAAGATATTGACAGCTAAGATACTCCATTTATGTTCAATTATAGCCATTCTGAGCTGTTTTGTGCATTACGTATTAAAGTGAAATATTACAAACAATTGTGCAATGAAACATTTTCCAAGTGATTTTGGTGCATAAAGTGATACAAATAACCACAATATACTATTTTTTCAAGCATAAAACAACTAAAAGAAATTATTAAAACTTCGATTCGGCTTCGAGAATATTTCATATATTCGATTCAAGTTCGCTTTGGATTGAAAAAAGTATACTTCGCACAACCCTAGCGAGAAGTTTAATTTGGAGAAAGGATATGTCGAAGGACTGTCAAGGAGTGATATACAGAACATATTATGTACCAATATTGACAGAGGCAACGGAAACGTGGGTAATGGAGGAGCAGAATGGAAGGAGAATTCAAGTCTGTGAAATGAAATTTCTGACAAGTACTATAGGAGTGACAAGAATAGATAAGATGAGAAATAAAAGGGCGAGAGGAAAAGTTAAAGAGTCAGTGCAGGACAGGATAGAGACCCAAGGAGTGTAGACGAATGTGAAGAAGAGAGGAGAGGCAGTGAGGAAAAAGGATTTGATGGAGAGACTTATGTTCCGAAAGAGACCTGGCCTGTGGCTGGAAAATGTTTATGGTGATATGTAATAAATAAAACCTGAGATACGAACCTGATCATCCAAAAAGACTTTGTTTGCCTTGTGCACAAAATGTTCCACGACAATAATGTTCCCCAATGTTCCCCCCACATTGTACTCAGAGACCAGAGTAAGGACCATCAAGGCCTCCACGATGAGCTGGCGGTACTCCGGCTGCGGGATGGCGTTCAAGGCCGTCTCCACCGCGAGGGCAAACTTCAACTCCCCTGGGGTCATCTGAAAATCAACTAGATAGAATAACGACTCTTCCTGCGAATAAGACTGTTTTAGTATTATTTTCAACCACAATGGTTTTGGGGTTAAATGCTCAATTCAAGACACAACGGATTTTTCCTGGGTGGTAAAAACCTGTAGCACAACTTCCTTTGGATAGGAAGTAAAGTCGCCGTCGGTCTCTTGTCGATTGTGGGTTGTAAAAGAACCCTGGAAAGTTTGTGAGAACACCTCTCCCGGCAAAATTGGTAGACCCTTTCGCTCTTGCTCATGGAAGCTCTAGTGTGCTGATTTAATCGTATGGTTAAAAAATTCACATTAATTAAATGAAATTTAATATTATTATGTAGAAAACCTGTGAAGAGTCAATATTTTCATTTGTAACTTAATTATCTTTTTAGCACCTCTTCTTACTACTGTTTGGATTGTACACGTATGTTCTAATTATACTAATGTGTTGGGTATTAGGAAGGTTGAATTTAGAGAAAGCCTACCAGCATTTGCACGGAGAGAAAGTGGAAAGCCATTTAGCAAAAACCTTCCTTGGTACACACAAACCAAGATCGAACCTCGATCGCCTTATCTTCGGCAGTTTAGTCCATTGCAAGAGTAGCATCTAAGACCACGCGACCACTAAAGGGAGTCTGATTAAAAGTGCTTAGGGTGGAAGGACAGAAGAGAATGGAGACATTTTACTAAACTGACTCGGCCATCGGCCGGAAACAGTTCATGCCGAGTATAAGCCAATAAATTGTAACTTACCTCTTGAGTGAGATTCTGGGGAAGAACTCGTCCTTCTATGGCCAAGCCTTGACACTGTTAAAAAAATAAATATAATAATTAATAAAGATTAGAGGTGAACTGATGCAGATATTGATGAATCGTAAGCAGGTAGTTATTAGTGCATTGGCAATGAATAATAATCACCGATTATCATGTCAATTAATCAGTTTTTTTATTTTTTAAATATTCCCACCTTAGTAACACAGCAAATCTACTGTATTTTAAATGTTAGAAAAAAAGATTAATTCATACTGTATCAGGGTATACAAATAAAAAACAGTTCAAGCTGAATGAGGGATTGGTTGACATCTAAGTCTTGACTATAATTATTACGGCCCTTAGTCAGGTCATGGCAGTCAACCAATCTCCTGGTAAATGAATGATAAACAGTTCATGTCGAACAGAGATTGGTTAATGTACAAGTCTTGACAATATATACAACCCTCATCATATAATCCTCATTAACAAATAACCATGGCTAAACAGATGGACACGTGGGAGATTCTGACCTTCTCAAGCACCCCCCAGACACGAGGGTAGAAGTCCCGAGGTACCCTGTTGAGGGCCCCGTCAAGCCTTCTTCGACGCAGCCATTGCCCTTGCCTCTCGGGCCCCATCTCGTCTGAGCCATCAGCCGACTCGATACCTAGCAGGCCACCGATCTGACTTTTCTACAACACAGAGCCAAATGGTACAGTGTTAGGCTCTTCCTCTCGACAATACTACATACCTCCTAATTTTATTTGGTGGTTACCAAACAAGCCCCACCGTGGCTAAGATATTTAAGATGTTTTCCTTAAATACTGACCTATCACCTCACATTGTTTTACAATACAAAGTGGGGATTCCAAATTTAAAATTTACTAGGAAGCATACAACTTATTCATATCCCACTGACATCAAGAGGTTCCAGGTGTTAATAAGAATCAGGTGCTGAAGAACAGATACGTCGCGCTCCGCTCTCACTGTCGGCGCAAGCTTAGACGGTGGCAGAGGGAGGCTAAGACGCGCCGTCTTGCCGCTCTCGACACAAAAGATCTCTCCTTGTGGCGCCATCTGAAGGGGATGCGTC
>CABEEJ010002908.1:14102-72228 GCA_901482245.1 Timema douglasi
GGGGGGGGGGGGTGGAGGCCGAGAGGATGTCACTCTTCTCCCCTTTCTCCCACATCAACATTCACTCAACATCCCTCTAACATTTGGCGGTCTACTTTTAATGCGGTTTCTCGCTCACTTGGTTTGCGGTTTTTCTCACGGGAGGAAAAAAAAAAAATAAAGTCCAACCTCGTTTCTTCATCACTCATTTAGTTTCCAGTTTTCATCCCTCCAGCAGACCATTCCAACTCTCCACCGTTATTTAAAACAGACACAAGTCTAAATATTTGTGTTGTCCTAATTACTTATTATGTTCCATAATTAGACCCTAACAAGTATTACCATAAATATGCAGATTCCTCACTTAAGGTCAAATTTGATTTATACTTTCGAGAAAACGTCCCATGAACGGGAATGGAAACGTCTACTTATTTATCTACTTAATGTAATATTATGAAGTTGTAGCAAATAAAATGAAGTTGAATGGTTCTGCCACAGATGTCAAGTCAATCCTCAAATATGTTCTCACAGTGGGGAAGTGTTTGGTCCATTCCAGCCTTCCGACTGCCAAATACGTCTGACAAGAGATTTCCTCAAGATCAAGGTTATCCAGAGGAAATCGTCCTAGGAAAAACTGCTTATACATTTTGTTTGATTTGGAGGTATAAACATATTTAGTCCTAGTTTGTATTATTTTAAAAGTATTACACTTTTAATTTCTCTCCATCATCAAAAAAATCTAACTTGAGATTATGATCAATGTCGACGTTTCATGACCTCCCGAAACAGAAAAATTTATTTTCGTGATGTCTGTCTGTGTGTCTGTATCTATTCCTAGAACCGAAACCACTTTAACGGTCGGAATAAAACTTGGTATTTATAGTTTTAATAATGTTCCCCGGAGGGATTTTTAAAATTAGATATCTAATTCTATAACTTAATCAAGGGTATTTTACTTAAAGACAAATAGGGAAAAAATAGGTTTTCTCAATATTGACTTTAAAAGATTTTGATTAAATTTGGTGCCTAGACATTGTTTAACATTACAAACAAAATTGAGACTCTCGTTTTCCCATGAAAATTACTTTAAGAGCAGGTCTAGTTTTTATAAGAAGAATTTTTCAATTTTGATCATATATCCACAGCTATTTGAGATACAAAATAATTTATCACCCTAAGGTTGTACAGTAGTACTATTACAAATACTTTCTTTTATTTGAAATATATTTGTACTAAACCAATATTTTGTGAGATATAAGCTAATAGATATGTTTTTTTACGGACTTCTTTGGAAACAGAGATTGTTCCCCCCTTTAGTGGACAGATATGTTTCTCTTTTCTCAATGTTTCTGGTTGTTTCTACAACAATGTTTTTTATTTCGTTTCAAAAAGCTTACGAGTGGTTATTAAATTTTTCTGTTTTAAGATTAAAGAAATAGAAAGTCTGTGCGGTGGACCGTACCATTTATTTTTTAATCGAGAAAAGCTTTGAAATATATTTGGTGACTTCTTACGGAAATTAATATAAAACACAATAATAGCTTAAAAACTATTCTTTCTTTATAAATATCACGATTTACGATATTTATCTAATTTAAATATATATACAAATATTCTTGATATTTATCTTTAACTCCTAAAAGTTACTAAAACTACATTCATAATACATTAATACTCAAACGCGGACCTTTAACAAAACATTATTGCCTTCAGTTAGCGTGTGAGCTATCACCTGGAGAACAAGGATTTAATTCCCGATTGGGTCCACTAATCACGTTTGCCACCATTTTTGTATTCCACCCTCCTTACATACAAATTCTGGCACATCTCATAAATCAACCCACCTAAATTGTTCCAGCACTGTCGATAAGGTTTATTGATTTTAAAAGAAGCTTTTTTTCCACTAGCCGATAGGCGGTTCCCAGGCGATGTAGATGTTGTCAAATCTGAAATAAAATTAGTGACTTTTTTGTCAATGTTGGCTATTATGAAAATATTTTTGACACCTAAAAGTAGTCTATTGAAATAGTAGCCTAAGTTTACAAATTTGATTCAATATATTTTTGCCTCTATGTTTTAGAGGTCAGAGTTCCTGGTTAAAGATCCAGAGGTCCCGGTTCAATTCCCATTGCTTACAGTTTCTTTATGTGAAGAAATAAGTAGCAGCTCTGGTCTAGAAAACTGAGATTAACAGCTGGAGGCCTCGTTGTGCCGACCACATGACACCCTTTATCCGCAAGTGTTGGCACTATTATCACTAACGGTGGCGGCCGTTTGGTCGGTATAGCTCGCTTACGGTCTCACACCATGGGGTTTGCCGTCTGCTATGTAGAGATATATTATGAATACTCTAATACTGATATTTTTAGCCAATTGAAACTTTTTTGATTATTTTAAAACCCATTAGTAGCCTATAAAGGCATGTGTTTATGTTATTACACCGCTCTATCCACTATCTAGCACCAATCGCGCTGGGCTCCAACTGGGACCCTCAGACAAGATACATCTGTAATATCTTCATTTATTGGGTATTATAATGACGTCTCACCAGAAAATCTAGAGTTCAAGCCCCAATCAAGTCTACTGATTATGATTTCTTCAATTTTTATCTTTCATCAACAGGCTAGTAAATCTCCATAAATGTACCTTCGTCGTTAATTTCCAAGACTGTAAATACAGCTTATTGATTAAAACAAGCTAACGCTTTCCATTGTTTTACAAAAATATATGCCCCATTAACCCTCAAAAGTAACAAGCTTACCTTGCTTGGTTCCACTATGATGTCCGTTTATATAACCATAGCGTAAACAATGAAGTTGAAATTATTACTTTTCCCGGTTAGAGGAGTGTACAGTTTATTTGCATTTAACACAAATGAGTGTTTTGTTGTATGGTCCTTAGGCTAACAGTCAAAGAAGACCAAAAGCTCACGTGTTCGTGAAGACATCTGTCCAAACAACACCTCTTGTCATGTATCTTTCATATCTTCCACAGACAAACAAACGCGAGCAGCTAAAAATACTCTCTTCCATTGGTTTCTTGTCGAGATGACCTTTGACCTCTAGTGGTTAAAAAGAGAACTACAACCATACTGTTGGGGGATACGAAGTTTTTTTCAGTCTTCTTAAAAAAATCTAGCATTTCACTTTTTTTTTTTAAAGAAAATTTTCTAAAGTGTATGTATGTTGACTATGGAGGGTGGTGAAATACAGAAATGTCAGCTTGATGAGGCGCAGTTTGCGTCGATTATTCAAAACAGCAGGGCTAGCCGCAATGATGGCGTGCCTGACTTTTACCTGGAGCTGGGGGGTGGGAAAGGCACACTCTAACCAACCTTATACACTGAAGTTTCCTGGAAGTAGCTGTCAATCGTCTCTAAATTTAGAATTTTTTTTAACCGAAGTAAGGAATGTAATGATAAATAAATTATTGACTCTAGTTGTCTCAAGGGGTGAGGGAAGAATTATCTAGTTTGAAAATAAAATTGATATGCTTAAGATCTATTATCTAAAATACATGTGTGTTTTTTTCCTCGTATTACTTACCATCCGTTTTATGAGGAAGTAACATTTAATTAATGGTATTAAATGAATGGATTGAATTGAATTGAATGAATGGTTTACTTAGAGGTATAGTGAATAACATTTAGAAAAAACCCTTACAACGCACCCAGTATTGGTGAAAGTTATTTTATGTGGGGGGAAGGTGTATAATTACACAAATAGGGGATTTTGTGTGACTTGACCCCTCAAAACCAAAAGGGGGTACAGGAGCTTTCTTTTGTCAAATGTTTGAAAATGTGTTGCCTCTAAAAGATATTTGGAGTGTTCCTGGTTTGATTTAAAAAAAAATTAGACTCCCCATCAAGATAGTTGTAGTAAGCCTACTCCAGTTAAATTTTAAAACTTGGATGCCTCACAATATATTTTAAACGGTTCGTCCTGGATACATTTTAAAATTAAACTCCCCTAGAAACTATTTGGAGAAGACCTTCAGAAACTGTTTGAAAATTGGATGCCTACAGAAGCTATTTTTAGTTCTCTCATCTGATTTAAAAAATATATTATTCTAAAAATTATTACGTCTTTCTCGCCTGTGAATATTTAGAAAATTATTTAAGCCTAAAACCTATTTTGAGTAACTCAGCCCAGCACGTTTTTGATACTCTGATACCCCTAGAAACTACTTACTTAAAGTGATCCTCGCATCAATATTTTTTGAAAATAATATTACTATGCATATATATTATGCTTTTAAAAGCTATTTTAAAAGTTCTCCTTGAGAAAACTTTCTAAAATTATACGTTTCTAGAAGCTATTTGGAGTGGTCTACAGCTAGAAACTACTTGAAAATTAAATGTCTCTAGAAAGTATTTGGAGTTGCCCTTCTCTGGGAATTTTATAAAAAAAAAAGTGGATGCCTTTAGAAGCTATAAGGAATTTGATGCAAAGCCATCTTTCCTCTACATAGCTGAAAATATCAAAGGGGAGCTAGATACATCTAAAGGGGGCAAATTTATTTCAGGAAGAGGGGGATTATTTCCATCGGGGGAAGGGAAGATTCTCTCTCTGGTTTTTCTACTGACTACACCTGGTTGGGTTTTTAACCAGAAAAATAGTTAGAAAATATTTATGGGTTTAAGCTATTTAAAACCTTTTATTTAGTAGCTATTCAGTGGATTAATAAATTAATAAAATGATCATAACACAAATGTTTTATTTTGTAAGACTGATGAGAAGAAGCTTTTGTATATAATAGGTAAGACTTGACGACTCAATTTAATTGGTAGGGATGAGAGGTATGACTCAGTAGAAATGTATCAGCATTAATGTGTAACGAGAACAGGAAATTCACAGTGAAAAAACAAACAAGATTAATAATAAGTTTTTAAAAATAGCTAGACCTAGCCTGATAAAACCCTATCTCAAATAAATCATTCTTCAAGCAGTGAGTGAGATTTACATGGCTTAAAATCACAAAACTTAACCCAATTTTTAAATCTAGTAGATTGGTAGCAGCCAAAGTATCCAAATAGAAGGGAAAAAAAAATTAAATTGAGTGTGTCATTTCGACAGTTGAATTTAAAATAAGATTCAACTAGTTGGTTTTATTCTATAGTTGTCTTGTCCTGCTGTTTAGTAGGTCAGATGGCTTGTATCAGATCGTTGTCCTCTTCAGAATGCAACAGAAGACAAACCGACCACTCGTGCATTCGACCAACCGACCAAGCTCCCTCCATCTTGGTCCAAACTAAAACTAGTCCCTAATTATCATCAATTAAAGTGTTTGTCTGGGGCTACTTCTATTAAAATAAACTAAGATGTTGTTTTGTCACGATCTAAATATAGCTGAGAAGGGTCAAAGAGTACAAAGGGGGATGGCAAAGGGTGGTACGCCATGTATGCTGTTGTACAGTAAGTATCCTTCTCCCCCCCACCCCCACCCCCACTCCCCTCTTAATTTCAACCACGAATGACCCAGACCACGTGCGACGATATACACGTGCCAACAAATATTTGAGAAGGTTCGGAGATATTTGTCATGTGTTTAAATTAACTTTTTTGGTTGCAAACGTAAGGATTAGCAGAAAATATAACCTAAATTTTATTTAAGGAATAGTGAATAACCACTTAAGTACATCTGGCTTTGATTTGAGTCTTTACCTCCCGTCAATAGAAAAAAACAACAGATTATATGAGTTTGACGTTTATTCCACGTGCCCACAGACGCAAGTGTCAAAATAACTGTTTTCTCACATGCTTAGTCACATGTGCAGAGTGAACTCTATAATCCTTGCACCACACCTGTTTTCTCATCCGCACAAGCAGTAGATATGGACGCCACCAAGATTCGAACTAGATTATACATGAAGAGGTGCCTTGAAACTATCACCAACACGTCTCTATGATCATGTCCATGTTTGAGGTTGGTTGAAAGTTATGACTACTTCCCATTACTCTTGATAGGTGCCTAGAGTAATCGTCAGTGGAGGTGGTTTCTTCATAGATGGTTTTCCATTTTCCCTTTACTCAAATGCGGTTAAACTTCCTCTAAAATTCAACCTTCCTCATAGCTAACACATTAGCGTAGTTAGTACATACATTAGTACTTACTCCGTTCATTCAAAACATTCTGTTAAGAATAAATATCATGTTCTTATTGTTATTTAAATCGATTTGTCTTTGTAGAACTTTCTCTTTAGATTTCTAGTTGAAATAGTATAATTGTAATATGATATAATGTAATACTTAATATATTATTAAATAGTACATTATATTATTAATAACCATTTTCCACGTGGTCTAAGAGGCCTATCTTGCGATGGATATCAAAACTGAAAAAGGAATATCGTTTGGCCTAGATTCAAAGAATGCCCATGCCAGATCTATCTAAAATTGGTCCACACATTTGGCAGTAATCGCAGAACAGACAAACAAACTGATAAATTGATATGATTTTTATGATAAAGATTTTAAAATAAAAACAATCTTATATTAAAATAATCTTTTATTTTAAAAGGTAATGTTTCCAATATAACTTTTTAAAAAAAGGAACTAATTATATTTGAGCTCGTGATATATATTTCACTTGAATCCCCTACTTTTAACTGAGCTGTAATGTAATGTAATGTAATACGATTAACAATGATTATTTAATTTCTATAGGTGGTGAACGGGTGGACATATCACTTTGTGAACAGTTTGCTTCAAAAAAACAATAACTCCTCATCCCTGTAAATATTAATAGAATCCTGGATGTATCGTTGTAAGACCAGTTGGTTCTTCCTATTCTATTTCTTCGATTTCATTAATAATTTCAATTATTTTGCCAACTTAACGCCACAACACAGGGAACCATTCCGCCATATTGGTTAGCTGATAGGCCAAGGAATGAGGTCAGAACGTAATTAGAATGTAGCTGCAGAGTACTCAGCCCCTACATGACATCAGTTACCCGGAGAACGACTATGGTGTGCTATTCTGTGATTTTAAGGAAGGTGTAAACTGCTGACTACCAGGGGACAACTGTCTCGCGACTATAGTCTCGGTATTTTATTTTGATAGTTACAATCTAAATACGGTGGCCTTTTGTTTTTCAATTTATTCTTTTCGGAACGTTAAAAGGTTCTTTCTATTGCCACCTCACCATAGTATCACGAAGATTAACATTTCCTCAAGTCTAGACGGTGAAATTCCACGTCTAAGTTTCCCCTCTCACCCTTCCCTAACCACAAGGCTGGTGGGTTGGGGTAGGTCAGACAGACACTAGCAAGCTGCTCATCACCGTGGGAACTTCCGGCTTCCCGGACCATCTTCATATCTATATCGAGACTTCCTGGTGGAGGTCGTGAGTTCGATGGTCACTAAGGCCATTCCACACATTTCCCCGTTGTCCGCCTGAAGGCAGATTGGAACGGATGTTGAGATGACGGGAAGCAGACAAAAAAAAGGTAACAACGAAGTCACTTCAAATTAAAATAGGATGTCATACAAACCAGAAGGGTCTAATAGAGTCTTTTTCCACCGAAAAAAGTTTTCACATTTAAAATTTCTAGCAAGGCTTAGGGATACAGAAGACATAGTTTAGAGGAAATATATCCACATATGAGTAGAGATGGAATAGAAAATATTTTATAAATAAGTCATCAAATTTATCTGGGATATGAACGATTACCTCCACATCACCAGCAAACCAGATCAAATTATGTCGATGTCCTATCCCACGAGCCTACCAATTTGAATAAGAAAGGTTGAAATTGGAGAAATTAAAGGACAAGTATTCGAATTTGCGTGGAAATATATTATAAACCGGATACACTAGTACACACAAAAGGATATAACCCTAACGGGTAGTAAGACTTGGTGGTAAATAAAGTACACACATTAGGGATTAAGCCCTTAAACTAATCTTTTGAAAATAAAACGAGACCTGATGGCCTTATCAGACGTCTTAAATCAGCTGATAAAGCATTTGCCCAAGGCCGTAGCCAGTCAATAATTTCAAGGAGGGGGGGGGGGGGCTTGGTGGTCACATCCCCCAATTTCCGAAGGCTAGAAAAAAATTCTCAATGATAAACAATTTTAGAAGCTATTGGAATTGTTTTTATATGGCAACATAGCCCTCTATCTGGAGGCTAGGACAAATTCTGAATGTTAAACACCTCTAGAAGCTCTCTAAATTGTTTTTCATGGCAACATAGTTCCCTAACTACCTGAGGATAGGAAAAATCTAGATATTTAAACAACTATGGGATCACTCTAAAGTTTTTTTTATGGTAACAACCCCCTAACTGCCAGAAGGAGGTTAGGAAAAATCTAGTATTTAAACACATATATAAACTCTCTAAAGTATTTTTTATAGTGACATAACCCCCTCAATGCTGGAGGCTGGAAAAAATCTTCATATTTGAACATGTCTAGAAACTATCTGAAGGTTTTTTTTATGTTGACATACCCATAATTGCCAGAGGCTTGGACAAATTCAAAATATTAAACACCTCTAAAAGCTCTCTAAAGTATTTTTAATGGTAACATAATCCCATAACTGCTGGAGGCTAGGAAAAATATATGTATTTAAACACCTCTAGAATCTCTCTAAAGTAATTTTTATAGTAGAATAACCCCTTAGCTGTTGAAGACAAGGAAAAATTCTAGATATTAAACACATCTAGAAGCTACCCGAAGTGTTTATTATGGCAATATAGCCCCCTAACTGCCGAAGACTAGAAAAAATTAAGCCCCCAAAATAATCCTTGACTACGGCCTTGAGTTTGCCTACTTATCTTGATGTATAGGGTTCGCTACTTGCCACAGTTATAAAGTTTATTATTGGTTAAATTGGAACTAGTACTTTTACAGTGAGATTGAATATTGTATCATTCTGGAGTTATGATAGTTTATAATCGTGTGCTGATAGAATCAGCTCATAAAGATCACCTTTAATGCCTACTATACAAAACTATCCGGTCTGGTGATATAGTGGTCAGATACCCTGGATGCTAGCCTAGAGGTCCCAGGTTTAGTTCTCGGCTGGTACCCTGAGAATTTTCTTGAAAGAACAATTCCCATTGTCACCAGGATTTGGTTAATTAGGCTTAAGTAAGGTTACGATCTTTATTGGCTCCTCCCACCGTCTTATTCACTTTCATCATCCCCTAATTTCATCGGGACATGGAATGAGCCTTCACGAAAAAGGATGTATGATTAGTACATTCAGGCATCCCCTGGGTAATGGTACATTAGTACTGGCTAATCTTTCTTCAAACTGAGATACTGATTGATCTAGCCCAGGCACGTAATTGTTATTACTATAAAATTGATTAAAAAAACAAAGTAATATCTGACAGTTTAATAAATTTAAAGGGTTACCTAGGGGTAAGGTGTTGGACTTGTGTACTAGGGGTCCGGGGTTCAATCCTCGGTCCCAGCACAGATTTATTTGTTTGCCAAACTCTTCATTCCCCTCTGACAAGACGTGTATTAATCACAACTTGTGAATGTGTGGAATTCCAGGCCTCCACTGGGGTTCAGATTCCACGTTAAACTGTAGGTCCTCCATTTCATCTCACCATCACCCTACCATTACACATGAGCGTAAGTGCGTATAATCCAAACGGATAGTTAGACGCGGTGATAATAATAATAATACTAGTAAATCTAAGCTCAACCCAAAACCCGGGCGCTATCTTATTCCATAATTCCGGCAGATCCTCCCATTCTCCTCTTTTCCAACTGTCAGCAGCCGTGCCGCAGTTCCCCTCCATTAGAAGTTAACCTGAGTAACCTTGCAGAACCCAAACAACGCGTGTCTTGGGGACTCCTCCCGGGATCCACCATCCAGGACTAGAGTTCCCTTCTTCCGGGAAGACTCTCTGACACTTCACCTCACTGTCTGTCTGGAGGAGGTGGGAAGGATTCTCTCTCCGCCGTAACAACATACGCTCGCACAGACTTCGTCGCTTCCGGGTATGGCTTACTAACATCCGCATTAGGGATACTGTAGATAAATAAAAGTACCGATACTTCACTCATTTCTAGGACTGAACAAGCCTCGGTGGTCAAATTGTCTAAGGTAGGGGTCGGCAACCTTTTTAGTTCCTGGTAGACTTATCAAAGGTTCTGCGATCACACATCATTTCTCCAACAGCTTTACTTTTTTTTTGTCTATACATTTTATATTTATTCTTTAAATGAAATATTCTCTTAACTATTTGTGTCCCCAGCTTTGTAATATATAATAAATAAAATATACATTTTAAAATTGAACTATCTAACTTTTTTATAATATTTTGGTTACACTCAAATATTATTTGAAAGTAAGGTGCCTGCACATATAGGGTTATATCCTATCTTCCTATCATGGCTTATTGTCATTATTGGTGGTAGCTCTGGAAATTATGTTTGATGTTGCATGTGGTACTGTTAGTACAACCGAAACTTTTGTATTGACACCAAGAGATAGCTCTAGGGTGGCAAGCGTTCGTCACATAAACGCTTCATTGTGTTTCGGGACGTTACAGAAATAGTACATCTTATTTTTCGTTTTGGCCACGTAGTCTTGCTATTACTTACAGGTGAGCTTTATTTTTATGAGCCACATCATTTCTCTTATAGAATTTGTATGCACTTTTAATTTGTGCATTCGATTTTCCCATATTATTTAATCTAATTAACTGTAGTAGCAGCAGACACAAAACAATGTGAGGGGTCCCATTATGGTCTGTGTAAGCCATATCAGGA
The DNA here is from genome assembly GCA_901482245.1 of Timema douglasi. Lineage (NCBI taxonomy): Eukaryota > Metazoa > Arthropoda > Insecta > Phasmatodea > Timematidae > Timema > Timema douglasi. Next base: position 24,821 of record CABEEJ010002908.1, read on the forward strand.
ACATCCATACTATCCATATGTTTTATGCTGTGCATTCATTTGTGTGGTCTGTTGTGTGTTTCAGGCGATGGGTCTTCGCGCGGCCAGTGGAAATGTAAGCAGTGCGACACATATTTACATGAAGAATTTGTAGGCCTTACAGCTTATGAGTCGGATGAATTTGTTTGTCCTTTTTTTGCGAATGACAGCCTTAACCTTGATTTTCAATGTTACACGAGATTCTATATATGAGCTTTAATAAAAAGAGTTTTTTTAGGGCCAGATGAATATGGACAATCGTTTATAGTAGACTATCATTATAATATTATTTTTTGAAAGCTTAAATAATTTTTTTAAGCTACATACTTACACATTATTAATATAAACGTTAACCACAAATTTAACTTTCTTTTTTGATGAGTGATATTAATATTGAAGGGAGTTTACATGTAAACATGATAAACATATTCTTTTTTAGCACAATACACATTTTAGGCGTAAAATATCTCTCTATTATTACAAAAACATAAACAGGCCATATTGCGTTCATTAAGCCATATTAAGTCCAAAAAATACTCTCCAATAAAAAAAATTAATATCAAGAATCAGATTACAAAAGGGAAGCTCAATTATTTTTTCTTTGTTCCGTATGAAATTGTTTTCGGCACACATGTGCATAGGTCCATTAATGTTTACATATTAAGCCGCTGCAGATTTTTAAACCTTAGCTAGGCCATAATCGGTGTAATTACATTACTTGGTATATTTGCGATCTCAAAAAACTTCAAGATCGACTGTTAATGATAAGTTATATTCTTATACGATCGACTGACAATTGTTGAAAGACTGTTTTATAACGAGCGACAAGGTACCGAACCCTGGTCTAGGGAATCACTCTCGCAATAGATTGGGCTGCCGATGACGGGAAAATTTAGATTATAATCAGAGTTGGGTGTACTGAGTAATTTTTCCTAAATTGTTTTCAATCTCTCTCCATGTAAATGCAGATACACTTTCTTTAAATTCAACTTTCCTTATCCCTATCACACTGTCATTTAGCACATATACGTACAACCGAACGGGTAGTAAAAGGCGTTGTTAAAATAAAAAATAAAACTTAGCTTACCCCTGCCACGAGCTTGCTCGGATTTGTTACCCTCTTTGGTGGCCCACGAGTACAGGGAAGCAGTAAGTGGTGAGATTTAGGGCAGAGGGTGTGGGTGAGGGTATGCATGAACCTCAAGACCTTCGTGCACGTGGTTTGGGACAACAGGGGGCGATGTGTGTACGCATTACGGAGTTACATCTGTTCCTAGTTCATTATGTGTGGGGATGCAAGTATTTTCCCCCCCAACTAGCACAGATGATGAGGATGGTAAATTAGGCTTAGTGATGCGTGCCTCTTTACAGCTTCCTCTTTATACTTCAGTCTTCAGACATCACGATTTAAAAAGATACGTGCCTATTATTAAGTACTCTAATACGTATTTAACTAAATGAAGAAATGGGGCTCGTTCGAATTAGTATAAGCTGTTTTAGTCACCTTAATAACCATTTATGGAATTGGCTCTTCCTTTTTACTGTGCTCCAAGTTTTACTACCCATCTGGAATATCCACATATTTACACCAATGAAGTGGTTTTCAAACTTTTTCAGGGTTTGATCCCAATTTTTGTTTAGGACTCTATCACGACCTCTTGATATCCACAAACGTTCAAATCATAGTTTTTTCACTGCAGTTCATTACCAGTCAGGGCTACTAGCATATGATAAAATTAGTGAGGTACTGGTAATTTAAAGTAAATGTACTTTTATATGCGTGGATATATTGGGGGAGGGGGGGACTGTTTAGAATCCCCTCCCCCCGTAGTACATACACCCTGTCGAAACTCGAATCCTGACCTCTCTATTACTGTCAAACCAAGCAAAACAAGTGTTACGTAAGGCCAACGTGCCTACTGTTTCTAGCTTTAATTATTATAAATAGTTCTACAATTATTATGCTAATGTGACTAAGATGTTGCAAAGAGCGTGGCGAGTATTTTGGAAGCTACGCTATCAGCACCACTTGCCCAAACACTAAACTGCTACAGTACACCATGTCAGCAAGCATATCATACATAGGCATAGTGCTCAGCACAATTCATTAGGGTGTGGATAGTATGAAATGCAAAAACACTCTTTTAACACTGCACTAGGTTGTGCTTGGGCTCCCCTGCCTCACCGTGTACGCACGTATATGAAGCATACTTTCAAAGATGGACAGCTAAAATTTATTGAATCGAAGCAGTAACTTCAGTTTTTATTATTCAAAAGCTTGCAACCCATTTCAGTGGCCACATGGCTTAAAGTGCTAATCTCGCATTAGAGTGCCGATTACGGGGAGATAGAGGTTCTAATCTTGGTTGGGTGTACTGAGGGTGGTTTTTCCCCAATTGGTTTTCCACTCTCTCTTCACACACAAATATGGGTACACTTCTTATAGACAAAACCTTCCTAGTCTCTAAAACTATTAGCGTAATTAGTACATTAGCGTATAGCCCGACGCGGTGCTAAAAAAAACTTGAGCTGCATTAAAAAATTTCGCCTTTCTATAAACACATTGGAATCACTTAAAACACCAAATACAAAGCTATAGCCTCAAGAAGAATTGCGACCCCACCCGATACACGCCGCAACACCAAGTTTGGGAACCACTGAGCTAAGAGATTTGGAACAGCCGCACCTTGAGAGATTTGGTATGTAGACTTAGAACACCTAAGTGATCTACTAAGTAGAATTAGAATAGCTAAGAGATCTGGTACGTATACTTGAAATAGCTAAGAGGTTTAATAAGTAGGCCTGGACTTGAAATATTTAAGATATTTGGTACCTATACTTAGAACAACTAAGAGATCTGATAGGTAGACTTGAAATATCTAAGAGGTTTTATACGTAAACTTGGAATATTTAAGATAATTGGTACTTATACTTGGAACAACTAAGAGAGTTGGTAAGCGACCCATTAAATACTATGGTATGATTTGTATTGTATTCATCATTTTAAAGTTGCTCCTTAGTAACAAAAGCTAACAGTCATTAATATGTTAACTTAATGACTAGAGTCTAATATTAACCAAATAATAAAAACGTTATTTTCTCTTAAATAAACATCACCAAAAGTACTCAATTGTATTTTCACCCCCAAATTTATGTCGTTAACATGTCTCGGCAGCGCGTGTGCTAGAACATTCCCAGGTGCAAGTTGATGGGTAACTAAGGTTTGATTCATGTGACTCAGAAGAAAGGTAAATCATCTCCGACATTTTACCTCGGTTAATTCCGGTCCAATCGCCGTAAACGGTGCATGAAAGGAGATCCCTTTCCAAGGGAAAAGCATAGGTCACGTATTACCTTTCTTTGTACGCTATCAGGGCGTGCCTTTTACCAGGTGTAGTTACGCCCTAACATCGCCTATTGTAAGGGCGTGTATTGAGCTGTCCCATGTCCAAAGCGGGCCGCTATAAGGCACACACACACACACACACACACACACACACACAGAGTACAATATTAGAGCTTTGTTGACTAACTTAATGGCCATCTTCTGAAACCTTCAGTATCAAGTCTCGCGTTTGTGCCATTACTGGTCATCAGATTATATACAGCCCAAGTGTACAGGATGAAGCTAGGTGTTAGACTTTGTAATAACACCTCCAGGGTAGCCGGTTATAATCGAACTTAGATCTAACAAGGCAGAGCCAGACTCACTATTAGTGCAAGTCAACTTGTATGTGTGTTATAAGAAATGTACAATTATACTAACGAGATTTACTCATGTGTATTATTGTATATAAGCCCACAATCAATATATCGAGTACACAATTTGATACGGATTTTCTATCGTTCATAAGTATTAATTTTTGATAATTATAACTAGACGATTAACTCACATATCTATAATAGACACTTCTAGGGGTAAGGTGTCAGACTTCTATGCTGGCGTCCGGGGTTCAATCCTTGGTCCCGGCAAAGATTTATCTGATTACCAAACCCTTCCTTCACCTTTGACAAGACATCTTGTGAATGTGGGAAATGCCAGGCCTCCACCGTGGTTAGGATTCCACGTTAAACTGTAGGTACTTCATTTCATCTCACATTCACCCTACCATTGCACATTAGCGTAAGTGCGTATAACCCGAACGGGTAGTAAGACGCGGTGCTAATAAATAATAATAATAATAATAATAATAATAATAATAATAATAATAATAATATAATAGACACTGCTTTCAGATGAGTGACAAAGGACATTGTGCATGAAAATAAGCTGGTTAACTCAGTGTCAAAGCAATGGCACTCTAACTCAAAGGTCCTTCATTTTTATTATAAACTACAGTCCAAAATCTTAACCCAGTAGTTTGTCTACTGAGCCAAGGGAGCTAGGTTCAATTACTGGCCTGGCAAAAAAGTTTTTCAATGGTAAAATTGAGGCATTCCCTTTCGTAGTGATGAACTAAGAGCTGGAAGATTGTGTGTTGTATCTGTTCGAGAAATAAATTAGTATGTATAGTCGGTAGTGATATATTCATTGGGTTCATAGAGTGCACTTGAAATACCCACAAAAATAAATAATATAAGATATAGGTACGAATATGTGTTCTCTTAGGTTGAGCTATTTGTGAATAGAGTTTAAAAATGAGTCATGTACGCATATCATATTGGACACTAACGAATTAACATTAGGAGCAAGGGTGAAGAGAATTTAAAATAAATGCATCCAAATTAAAGTGAACGGAAGACAGTGTTGAAAATCATAGTGATAAATTATATTGGGAAATCTGCCCATGGATCATCAGGCCAGGATTTTAACTTGACTTCTTTTTTATTTAATTGTTATATAATTGAGTAGGGAAATTAAAACCATATTTGGCCACAAACCTTAGGGCCTTCTTGCACACCAGAGGTGTGTGTATATGTGTGTGTGTGTGGGGGGGGGGGNGGGGGGGGTTACAGCGGCGGCATTCTCCCAGAACGAGGAGGTCGGTAAAGTTGTGGTCAGAGCGGTGATTGTTCGGCGGGGGAGGTCATTATGACTGTGACAAGTCAGGTATGTTTGCGAGGGAGGAAGGCTAATTGTTACTTCCTGTGTTGCTAGAGGGGTTGATATTGTCTCTCTCTTTCTATCACACACAGGGGTTGTAGAGTGGACATGGTGGGGTGAAAATGAGGTTGGTCTGGCCAGACAGATGTGACCGGGGGACTTCTGGCAAAGTGTCCTGCACTTGTTGGTGAGGCGGGGAAGTTCTTAGACACAAAGTAGTTTGGCTGTAGACGGCGAATAAGTACTGTAGTCTCCGTTTTTCCATTAAAAGTTTACTTTAGCTGACTGATCTATGATGGAGCATACGACAAAGAGTCATGGTGTAGTATTTAAGGTAAGCCTTACGCAATTCAGGTTGATCTAATAGTACCGAAAGTAATTAATTTCGTGAAATAGCCCGTTTTAAATACAAGTTTTTTCATGTGTAGCCTTCCCCAATTTTTTATGCTAAAAAATACCCACATCAGTGGGTATGTGGACAAAACGCCAGTGCAGTATTTTGTGGTGGCCTGTGATGGGAGGCTGGTTTTCCAAACCCGGTTGGGTGTACAGAGGGTCGTTTTTCCCTTAATAGTTTTCCACTCTCCCCCAATCGAGGATACAGATCTTCTAAATTTTACCTTACCCATTCCTACTATATTGGTGTAAAAATGCAGATAGCCTGTAGAGGTAGCAAGAAGCAAAGGCGCAAAATAAATAAAAATAAAGAAACACTTATAAGTAGCAAAAAAAAACTAAGGAGTTATTTTTATATCTATATGTTTTAAATAATGATTACTAACGATTTAACTATACGAAGTTGTAGATCCATTAAGACAGTGTGCATTTAATATCGTCCACAATATTGTGGTAAGAATATAAGTTTTTGTTTATACGGAACCTTACGTCAGGGCTATCCGCCACTAATGGGGTGGGGATAAGGAAGGTTGAACCTAGAGTAGGGTAGGCCTACTGTATCCGAATTTATCCGTAGGGAAAGTGAGAAACCATTTGAGAAAAAGACAGCCTCGGTATAACAGGCAGGGAATAGAACTCCGATGGCGTCGTCAGCGGCAAACCAGACTAGACGAGCATGACGTCCTAGTTTGTGTGCCCAACAATGCGGGTAAGACCAGGAATCAACAGTCAAAGTTACATGTGGAAATACAATGCATTCGGCCTGGTTTGGCGTCCCGACTTCTTCGTCAACACTGACCAAATTATTTTAGTGTGAGTCCAACATTTTAGATGGTCTAAGGCGTCGTTCTCGCAATATATTAAACTGCTGACGAAGGGGAGATCAGGGTTCACTCCCGGTCAGGTGTACTGAGGGTGTTTTTTCCTAAGTGATTTTCCACTATTCCTCTACGCAAATGCGGTACACTTATTCTAAATTCAACTTTACTTATTTCCAAAACATTAGAGTAGGAATTAGTAGATCGGCGTACAGCCCGGACGGGTAGTCAGACCCGGCGCTAAAAAGAGGTTAAGGGTGGTGAAGTGTTCCTTTTATAATACGTTCACATATAGACCAGATCAAGACCAATGATGGCAATAATTTGCCGTTAGGACCCTAATTTACTTTTGTCCAAATATAACAAAATAATGAGATCAAGATGGTACAAAAGTGACACTTTATAACTTTTCAACCATTTTAAACTGTAGACCTAACTATCAAACAACATATTCATATCGGACAGCAAATATATTTTCTTAGCATCATGTCTTAATACCCATTCGACCTATACGTCTATGTGTACTAACTACGCTAAAGAGTTAAGGATGAGTAAGGTTGAACTTCAAGGAATTGTAGCCACATTTATATGGAGAGAGAGTGGAAAACAATTTTGGAAAAAACACCCTCAGTATACCCGACTGGGACTTGAACCCCGATCTCCCCACCATCAGCAGTCTAGTCTATTGTGAAAGTGACGCCTTAGACCAGAGATGGCAAAACTTTTCCAACCAGTATGCCACTTGAGGACGATCAGAATTTTGAACTTGTAAAGCGTGCCACCTCTTATTTACGTTTTTTAATGAGTATTTCAAAATCAAAACTTGTTGAAAATTACTAAATGAGATGAATAACTCAAATCAAATTTTAAATATTTTATTAATGCCCAAATGTTAAAGAAAGGAAAGTTTTTGAATTCTCAAAGTGTGTATATAAGCCAATATTAATTTCACTAACTTAAAGTATTATTATTATTAGCACCGCGTCTTACTACCCGTTCGGGTTATACGCACTTACGCTTATGTGTAATGGTAGGGTGATTGTGAGATGAAATGGAGGACCTACAGTTTAACGTGGAATCCGAACCACGGTGGAGGCCTGGCATTCCCCACATTCACAAGATGTCTTGTCAGAGGTGAAGGAAGGGTTTGGTATTCAGATAAATCTTTGCTGGGACTAACTTAAAGTAAAAACACTAAAAGTAGCCCAACACATTCAGAGAAAAAAGGCAATACATATTTTATTTCTGTTAAAATAAAAAACTTACATAATATTTTCCCTGATAATTTGAAACATGCTGTTGTATTTTTCTAGCCAATATATTTATTTTCAGTTTAGAACTTGTTTACAACAACTCACATAATGTAGTCAATTATGAGCAGAGACGATTTTTAGCTGGTGACTTCATAACATTTATTTTGACATGACATTGAATGACTTGGTTGTTTGAATATTATTTACAATACAAATTATATCACGGTAAGACTTTTTTATATATATTTTAAAAACTTAAATCGTGTCCGCATGCCACCCAGTAGCACGTGTGTAATAGATTTGACATACCGCCTTAGACCATGCAGCCACTGAAGTCAATGATTGTAAGTAAAATCAAGACATAAATTCAAATCTCCAGAGAAGAAAATGAATTGAAAAAATTGATGTCAATTTATTTACTAACTTACCTAGGGAAATAATATACCTATTTATACTAAAATTAATAATATTCCGATTGGCAACCAAACACAAGTGCAACTGGAACAGATTCTCAAAAAACCAACTAGAGTAGAAAGGTTGTACGTATTGACATCTTGTTTTATGTTTTTACGATATAAAGGATCATTTTTAAATGCATGTTAAAAAATTGTCAAAAAAACTGACAAATTAGCAATACAATTTTAAATATTGTCCTCTTCAGTGGCTGAGTGGTCTAATGCGCTAATTTCATGTTGGAATAGACTGTCGAAGACGGGGAGATCGGGCTTCGATTCCCATTGGGTGCACTGAGAGTGGTTTTCTTAAATGGTTTTCTACTCTCCCTCCACGCAACTGTGGGTGTACTTCCTCTAAATTCAACCTTCTTAATTCCTAACCCATTAGTGTAATTAGTACATAGGCGTATAACCTAAACAGGTAGTGAAACACGGTGCTAAAATAAATATATATTTTTCAAATATTATATTAATCATATTAATGACGAAGAATGAAAGATCTGAATAAAATACTAATTGGAAGTTGCCAAATTCATTATTTTCAATATATTTGTTTCTGGAAAAACAATGCTTTCTGAAATGATCCAAATAAGTATTTCGGGTTTTGAGTAATAGCCTATTTATTTATTGTTTAAGGCAACATTTTATTAATTAGGCCTAATTTCAATTAGTGTTTTTATGACCAAAATTACTGTACATGTATTTTTTTTAAATATTATTTCAATTTTTTGTGACCCGCTTTGGTGGCCGCATGGTCCAAGGCACTACTCTCACAATAGACTGGACTGCTGTTGACTGGGAGATTGGGGTTTGATCCCGGTTGGGTTTACTCAGGGTGGTTTTCCCTAAATGATTCCTCTCTCTCTGGACGCAAATGCGGGTATTCTTTCTCAACCCTAACCAATTAGAGTAATTATTACATACGTGTATAAGCCAAATAGGCAGTAAGATGCGGTGCTAAAAAAATTATTTTGAGTATAATTTCTCTAACATAAAATAATTTAAAGTTGTTGGTTGACCAGAAGGACGCATTCAGATAACTCGATCTACATATTCAGTGCATCAACTCATTCAACATGGCTTGCTTCCTCTCATCTCTCTCTAAGTAGTTTAGTAATTGAGTAAGTAAAGTAATGATTGTAATCTGCTGTTTGTCGTGGGTCGACAGAGATGCACAGCATCTTTATATTAATGCACGTGGCCAGGCAGGAACTCCTCAGATCGATAATTAGGGCTGTAAGCTCAAGTTAGTGTGAGAATAGACCAGCTGAATTCCCCAATGTAGTTGTTTATTTTAACTCTTAACAAAATATTTACATTCCATTAATTAAATATAGCATAAACATAGTATTTAATCCATGGTTGCTTTATTTAACTAAGGGTACTTTATGGTCACGTTCTTCACCAACTGATTTTATTCTCATATGACTTACAAACTAAATTATTACAGACATACCCTTTTAACGAATGTACATTTTTCAACCACATATTTAACTGAACTCGAGACTCTCAGATCACTAGGTAGGCCTATACGGGCTATTTTTTTAGACCCACGTCTTACTACCCGTTTAGGCTACCAGCATATTTGCACTAATGGAATAGAAATGAATAGAGGAAATATTTGGAGGGAGGGTGAAAAACCATTTAGTAAACAAACACCCTCAATTCATACAACCAAGATTCAAACCCCTATGTGATTGTCAATGGTAGTCCAGTCTAATGCGAGAGTACCGCGCTATTGACTGATCTAAGACCCAAATATTTAAGCTCGACTATTCTGGTTTGCCGCTAATAGAGATTTCGGGTCTTGAATCCTGACCATCTGTGGTGAGATTGTTTTATTCTCTCCTTATTCAATTAATTCCACTCCTTCCACGGAAGTGTGGGTACATTTATTCTGAATTATCTTTTCTGACTCTAATGTGCTAGGGATAAGGACGGTGGAATTTAGAGGAAGTTGCATGGAAGGAGAGTGAAAAACCATTTAGAAAAAAACCCACCCTCATTACACTTGACTAGGATTCTAACCCCAATCTCCCTGTCATTTGCAGTCCAGAGAGGGTCACCTTAAACCGTGCGGCCACCGAAGCAGTTTATCCATTGTTGTTGCTCCATATTGTACCACTGGTTAGTGATGTTGCCAAAATGAATCTGTTAGTGAAGGTAGTTAGTTGGTCTGCCGGCCACTTAGTTGGGTCATAAAAGGGACTACTTCACTTGCCTCGTTATCTAATCTTGTCTTGAGGGTGTAAGCCTACAAGTTAGGACGGACTCGTGCCCTATTCATTCAACCTAACAACTCGCCTCCACGCTCTTGACGGCGGGGGTGGGCCTTGTTACTGTCAAAGTGGTGTTCATTTGTGTTTTTTTTTTTATTGTGTGTCTTACTATCAGTATGGGTTATCCCCATATTTACTCTCATGGGGCAGAGATTAGAAAGGTGGAATTTTTAAAAATGACCCGCATTTGTATTTAGGGATAGTGTGAAACCAGTTATGAAAAAATACAACTCAGTACCACGGATTCCCCATCACCGACAAACCAAATAAGATGGTCTGATGTCTTCACCCTAGGTGCAGTTTTCTATTTAATATTGAAGCCGACTAATAATTACTACATAAGTGTTATAGTAATGTTTCTCAAACATTTGCTCTAGGGTTATTAGTGTTAGGGACCACATGTGTGGTGAACTAAAAATACAGTAGCCCCATGGCTTCTTTGGTGCTGAATGACAGTTCACAGCTGACAGCTAAAAGCTTTGAAAAGTTACCAGACCAAATTATATATCCCTACGCCGAACCATATGATCTGCAAAAGTTTAGCAGCTGTCACTTTTGACGGTCAAGATTTAGGTATATACCTATTTGTTGACTGTCAGAAGTCAGCTGTGAGCTGTCAGTCAACACCAAAGAAGCCATGGGGCTACTGTACTTCATCCTTCGTATGGTCGACCTTGGTGGCCTTGGGGTAAAGTGCTCGCTTCAGGATCTAAAGTTCGTGGGCTAAAATCCAGCCGGGGTTGATGTTTTTTATCTTGAGTGATAATAATTTGTAGAACCCTGGAAGATAAATGAAAATACCTTTTCTGAAAAATTGGTAACCCCTTTCTTTCTCACTCATAGAAATTGTTTTGTGCTGATAAAATCAGCTGGTTTAGTGCACGTTAAATACCTCAAATAAATAAAATGCTTAATTTTTACTTTTTTTCTTCTTTTTTAGTGTATGCCACTAGGTTTGTTGGTTAGACACTCCTGGTCTTCTGGTATTCTAGTTTTAGTGGCGGATATGTAGCCATCTTCTGAGGTTGGGTCACCATTATGGTGAGGTTACTTCGTCCTAGTGAGATTTGATGATAATGATGATGATGATGATGATGATAATGGGGTGCCAGTAGAAGTATTCAACGTAACAAAGACTAAATTAACCAGACCATGGTAGCTATAGAAACAATAATTCCCTTTCGGAAAAAATACTTATAATACACCCGGGAATCAAACCCGGGACCTCTAGATTAGTAACCAGGACTGCTGACTATTAGCCCAAGAGGGTGGCCTTCATCTACATATGCAACACGTTCATTCGTTAACTTTGAAGTCACCGAGACATAGGCAGATTCAGCATTTACTTTAGGAAGGGGATTTTGGGGAGGCACATACAAATAAAAATCTAAATAGTTTCCTGCATAGCTAGAACTTCAAAAAATACTTAATCTCATGCGGATAATATATTAATTTGTGTATACGTTAGACTTAATAAATGAAAGGTTTATACCACCTGACATTAAATGTAAATGTTGTCAGTTTTCAACTCAAACTAATTTATAATTTTTAAAAAGAAATTCTCAAGGAGAGGTTAGGGAAGTGGGGGTATTCCCCAAAACCTGTCCTTTGTATTTGAATCCACACAGGGATTCGAAATGAATTCCCTCTGAATTGTTTGTATACCATCTCAGGAATAAAGTATTTAAACTGTTAATAATCATCGCTTAAAAGGTCTACCCTCATTATTGTTTTTCTTTTACATGCCCTTCAACACAAGTCTAGACCATCAGCTCTTAGGACAGCACTTAAATTGAAAAATTTAAAAGTAAGTGTAGAGTACAACAATAATAATACTTAAGAAACCGTTTTTATAGCCTACTTATAATAAGTTGAAATCGTTCACCAAATCTTCACCAATTTTACTACAATGTAGGCATGGCTTCCCCAGGAAATAGGTCCCCTTAAAACATAATAGCTTCACTGTATGTAAGAACCCCAAGAGACCATCCCCTAATATAAGGGTAGAGCCCCCTACCCCCATACCAACCTCCCCGATGACAAAATGCTGGAATCACGCCCACCACACGGAAAATGCAATTGGGATGTCACAGAGTTGAATCGCAATCATCACGCACACATCCATACGTAGCCCACTTCCCTATTCTTATATTGAAATAACCAATTACGAGTCTAGGGAGAGTGCCAATATATATCAAGGCTGCGCGTTAATACGTTCAGACGGCCAATATCGAGACGCGTAATCGAATCTCAGACCTCACGCGCCAGCCAAGAACCCATCAATATTCATGGCGAATTTTTATATACCGGAGGAAAAGGTGCGAGGAGCTTCTTGGTGCAAGAGGGAGACATGTTAGGTTTCGTGACGTCACGTTTGGAGTGGGTTCCACGCCTTAGGTCAGTATGCATCGTGCCTGTTTACTTAAATAAGGATCCTGGGTTAGATTCCCAGCACGCAACAAGAAATTTACCTTTGGCTAAACTGGAAAAACCCATTTTAATAACTAGGGGACTGCAAGGCCACACCGTGGTTGAAGGTGAGGAGGAAGTTTTAGGGAGTTTCAAACTTCCCTCTGAAAGTATTATTACCATTATTATTATTATTATTATTATTATATTATATATTTGTTAGCTCTCCTCAATGTCTAGGTTAGTATCATATTTAAGTCTTATAAAATTCGTAATGTCTATTGTCCCCATTGTTAAAAAAATCAACACGAAGGATTTAACAATAACCAAGGTAGAAACACCCCTTTCTTAAAATAAGAAAATCTCGGTCCAGACCTGGGGAACTGGGTGTTGTATTTGTTTCAGAGTTAAGTAAGGCTGTAATTCATGTACATATATGCTCAGTCAGATTAGAAAATGAACATTAAATACCACCCAATAATTAAATACGTTTAGAATGATATTTTTAGTGTCGCATGCTTTAGTGTCAATATTAGATATTCCCAGTGTTTTTAAAAATAATTAATGAATTTAACTTTAAAATAAAAGGTTAAAATGGTTAAAAGATTTCATTAGAAATTACCGACAGTATATATATATATATATATATATATTCCCCCTCTTCCCAGTCAGGCTACACACATATTTATTACGCTAATGGAATATGGATAAAGAAGGTAGAGTTTAATAGAAATGTACCCAAATTTGCGTAGAAAACTAGGAACGCATTGAGAAAAAATTACCTCACTACACCCAGTCTGGATTTGAACATCGACCTTCTCGTCACGAAGAATTTTTATATGCCGTATAAAAAGTTGTAAGGGTCTTGTGGATGCAGCTAGTTCCAGTACTTGGCAATCAATTATTTTTATCTAATCAAAGAGGTCAAGAAAGTTGACCTATAAGAGAGTACACTTGCATCCGCCTTGGCAGAAGATGGAAATCCACTCTTAAATGTAAACATAAAACTTCAGTGTGATTATTAGGCCCGTCACATGCACATCCAGTATTTATATGTCGCTGTTGTGACACCGCTGACTTAATAAGATAATTTAAATACTCTTTACTTTTGAGTGGAACTTAACTGGCAATGCTAGGCTATAAATATAATCCTTGAGCACCAGATAGTTGGTTATTTTACCAAAAAGTTAGTCTGTATCAAATAAATCTAAGATTATGTTATATTATTATTAATATTATTATTACTAACCCGTCTCGGTGGCGTAGTTAGCTAACGCGCTAATCGTGTTGAGCTCGACCGCCGAGGTTGGGGAGATCGATGTTCGAATCTCGGTCGGGTGAACTGGGGGTGGTTTTTCTACTCTCCCTCTACGCAAATGCGGGTTAACTTCCTCTAAATTCAACCTTCCCAATTTCTTATCCATTAGAGTAATTAGTACTTAAGCGTATAACCCAAACAGTCAGTAAGACGCGGTGCTAAATAAATAAATAACATATTATTATTTGATGTATTTAACAAGCAAATACTGAAACTACTGATTAGGCCTTTATCAGCACACGACTTATAAACTTACTTAAATCTATATCAGCCCCCGAACGTAATTAATGTGAAAGCGTTTTGAAAGCGGGAGATACATTTCACCAATGATCATTTTCTCAGCCATGCCGGGAATCGAACCCAGGAAGACACGCTTCCAACTGATTTGAGGATTCGGACTTGAAATGTATTAATTTTGATGTAAATTTTAAATAAATTTCTATTTTTAACATTCTAATAATAAGGCATGGACCCTTTCCTTTCAGGCGGAGTCTACTTCGCACCTTCGCCCCTTCTGATTACTAAATGCTCTGTGCCTAACACACCTCTGTACTTTATGACTGCTAGAGATGATTTAATACATTTAATGATAAATTTATAGTAAATATATAATATATTTATCTGTATCTTGTACTCATTAAAAAAGTTTAAAACGTATACAATTTCGTTTTTTTAAAAAATAATAATTGTTATTTCTTATTATTATGTTTTACGATTATATGCTTTCATTCTTTTTGAATATAAGTTGGATTTTGGCAACATTTGCATTGAAGTATGAAAATTTAAATGTAACTCATAAAAAAAAGCCATATAATATATTTAGGCCTAACCTGAAAAAGGTTTTTGACGAATTAAAGTAATTATACTCTATATAGGCCTACCCTACTTACTCCAATTGGGATTTAAGAAATATGACTCATCACCACTAAAAACTATTCTATCTGGGGAAAGGTGGCAATCCTATTATTAAATCAGAGCCACTAGTGCTAACCACTCCCCTAGCATTTCCACTTGATCGCGTTCAGTTTTACTTAAATACAAGTGTTTTGGTAAAGATTTTTTTTATCATAATGAAATAAGAGAAACACGTTTAAAAAGATAGGCCTAGAATTATTTTACAGTCATTACTATTATATTAATGATCCTATAAAGATTGGATTCATCTTTTCATCTAGTTACCTACAAGACAAGTCAGTTCTCCTTCTCACCGGAAGATGGCAGGAGATGCTCTGTGTGAACCATCTAGACAACGTCTGCATTTCTGAAAGAAAAGGTTGAGTATGGTTCAATGCAACTTGTTAATAAGATAAGATATGTATTGTCATACATTTAGGACAACACGCTCAACCATATCAAAGCAATACCAAGAATCTAATCATACAATTAATACAATGAACTAGCAGATACATAATAAATCCGTATATGTGAAGGAGAAGAAGGGTGTAGTTTAATCTATTATTGACACATTTCTGTCAGTTTTAAGAGTTATCGTATCAATATTAAATCCTGCATAAGCCATATGATGTGCTATTTAAGGTGTGATTTGCTACAAAGCGTCAGATACGAATTAGAGCNGCGCGCGTCAGACGCGTGCGGCTCTCGTGGATATAGATATTTTCCTACAGAGCGACTGACGCGTTTGAAATACCTTAAAATATCGCAAACGAGACCGTTTTTGTTTGCCATTAAATGGTTGGTTATTAATATTAATTATTAGTATTAATAAAATTGAACCGACAGTCTTATCGTAGCCTTGTGCTGTTCACAAAAACAATTGTTGAAAAGAGCAATGAAAAACTGTTTACAAGTTTACTCTTAGTTCGTAGAATGACATAAATATTTTTTTAACATAAGTTGACGACATTCTCACTTGTAGAAAGTAAAAATTTAGGATTAGTTTATTAGCATCGCTTCTTACTACCCGTTCGGGTTATACGCACTTACGCTAATGTGTAATGGTAGGGTGATAGTGAGATGAAATGGAGGACCTACAGTTTAACTACAGTTTAACGTGGAATCCGAACCACTGTGGAGGCCTGGCATTCCCCACATTCACAAGATGTCTTGTCAGAGGTGAAGGAAGGGGTTGGTAATCAGATAAATCCGTGCTGGGACCGAGGATTGAACCCCGGCCGCCAGCATAAAAGTCTGACACCTTACCCCTAGACCGCCAGGTCAAGATTAGTTAATTGATATTTTAGAATATTTTATTTTACATTAGCAAGTAAAAAAAAGAGAATGCAGCTTATCTTACGAATTTATAGTCACGTGAGCAATCGCGTCTTTACTGCTTCCAGAGTGCTCGCATCTGACTATCAGTTGTAGTGTGACGCACGCGCCATCCGAAGGCTACCAAAACGACATAATTTTTTAAAAAACAAGGAGTACATCGCGTTTGACGTGCGCAACAATAATTCGCGTCTGACGTGTTGTAGCAAATCACACCTTTAGTTGTCGCTTAGGACGTATATGAGTTTTGAACTTATTTTCTAATCATTGATGCTTTCTTAGATCAATTTAAAGTTTTTTAAAACCTAGTTCGAGTTGTATATGCTATGATATGAATGAAACTCCAATTAGTTATTAGTCTAAATGTAGGTATTGAGAAGTAATACAAAGCTTCTTCATTATTGACCCCCAAAAACTCAGTACGGCTCTGCCTGTAACTATATATGTTTTGTACAATCCAATTTTAATATGAAGGCCTTATTTGACAGCCCGAAAAGTTATTCGACCTTCTTTCATGTTATTTTTTTGTACCGCGTCTTACTACCTGTTCAGGTTATACGAATACTATATACTAATCATGCTAATGAGTTAGGGGTGAGAAAAGTTGAATTTAGATGGAATATACCCACATTTGCGTGGAGGGAGAGTATAATGGCATTTAGGAAAAACCACCCTCAGTACACCGAACCGGAATTGTAACCACAATCTCCATGTCAGAGACAATTTAGTCTATTGCGAAAGTGACGCCTTAGACCATGCAACCACCGAAGCACGTATTCATACATCAAATAATATGCTACATAGGTTTCACTTTTAAAAAATAGACAATAAACAGCACTAGTAAAAAAGTAAGAAAATAATAACAATTTTGGCAAAACTCTTCGGTTGCCGCATGGCCTAATGCGCTACTCTCGCAGTAGACTAGACTGCCGATTACGGGGAAGTCGAGTTTAGAGTCTCGGTTGGGTGTACTGAGGTTTTTTCCAAAATAGGTTTCCACTCTCTCTTCACGCAAATGCAGTTACACTTCCTTTAAATATTGTCTTCCTAATCCCTAAAACCACCAACGTAATTAGTACATATGCATGTGGCCCGAATGGCTAGGAAGACGCGGTGTTAAAATATAAAGTAGTAAATAATAGGTTTGGCAGCAAAAGAGTTTGTATTTTCTAAAAGGACCCTTCCAATGAAAATTGGACTTTATATTCTCAAAGTGACATGATTGTCGTTGTACTAGTCTATATGGGTGACAGTGTGAAATGATGTGATTCTTCAAAGAAGAGTGTGTGTTTATATGCGAACATGGATACAAACCAATACTTTATGCAACAGCTGGTACGAACAAGATTGTTCACCGGGTGGAAAGACAAGGAAATATTGTGACTACACGTGTGGGAATAACACAAGCCACACACACGTATGTATCCGTGATACTGTCTTGATTTATTTAGTTTTCTTCTCCCTCTCAAAATTTTCGAGCACGAAGATCTTCATTTTGTGGTAAAAAGGTATCATCCCTCAGTGCTTGAAACAAACACCTACAGCTTACGTCACCTACGAATATGATATAGGGGGATGAAGATAATTGTTACTGAGTTGAAAATTAATTTGATAAAGTTTGATAAGGTATGAAATAAATATTAAGAAATTATTTGCCATGTTCCTAAAATTTGATTCCTGCAACAAGTACAATTT
The DNA here is from genome assembly GCA_901482245.1 of Timema douglasi. Lineage (NCBI taxonomy): Eukaryota > Metazoa > Arthropoda > Insecta > Phasmatodea > Timematidae > Timema > Timema douglasi. The sequence continues at coordinate 42,735 of CABEEJ010002908.1, forward strand.
TTCTAAAAACGGACCTTTGGATTTTTTTAAATATTGTGGCTAAAATTGATCTATTTTACTATATGATTAGTTTTATTTTATAGATATTGATAATATCTACCAAAAATGCCAGCTGAAAATATGAAAACGTGAAAGTACCTACTTTCTGAAATGTACCCGAATTTTTGTGGAGGGATACGGATAAGCTATTTTTGAAAGATAGCCCTCAGTACACCCGGCTGGAATTTGAGCTTCAACCTTTCCATCCCAGAAATCCAGTTTCTATCTGGAGTACACCTTTAGACCATATTACCATTGATACGGGTTATAGTTAGGCCAAACTTGAAAAACAACAAGAGCTAAAAGATAATAGTTCATAATTTAATCAAACCAAAACAAAATTATCTTTATTTTTTAGTTTCTCGCTATCTTACAGGCAGAGAAAGTATTGTGGTCGTCAAAAAAGTTGAACTCGAGATTTGATTAATTTCAACGTTTCATGACTCCCCGAATCTGAAAAAGTTGTTCTTGTATTTCCGTCTGTCTGTACATCGGACTAGAGCCTAAAGAATGTTACCGATCGGGCTAAAACTTGGTATCAAAGGTTTTCATAGGGTTGCCCTGAGGGATTTTTGGAATTGGATATCTAACCCTTATATTAAGGGTAGTTTACTGATGGGTGAAAAGAGAAAAAATCGATTTTCTCAAAATTGGCTATAACGAATTTGATTAAATTGCATTTCTTAGCATTGATTATTATTATAAACAAAATGGCTACTCCCATTTTATCGGCAAAATGACTTTAAGGGTTCCAGTCTGATGCGTAAATTCTCTTTTTTTTTTTATCACATCTCGAAATTATTTGAGATATGAAATTACTTATTGTTGCAAATATGTAGATCTATTTATAATAACAATATTTTAACAGAAGCATATTTTTCTAAGACCAATAATTTTCAAGCTAAACGCAAATATATTTTTTTTTTAATTTTTCGAACACTGAAGGTCAAGTATTGAGACTGTAAAAAGAATCTAACCCGAGATGTTGATGGATATCGACGTTTCATGAACCCCTGAACCATAAAAAGTTTTTTTTTGCAATGCCGTTTGTCTGTGTGTCTGTTTAAACCTAAAATTAAAGATAGTTTAATGAAGGGCGAAAAGAGAAAATATCGATTTTATAAAAATTAGCTCAAACGATTTTGATTAAAATTCGTATCTAGGCCTTAATTAAGATTATAAACAAAATGGCTACTTCATTTTATATGAAAATTACTTTTAGAATACTTTACAGAAGTGGAAATTTCCTTATCTCCGCAACTATATAAGATACTAAGTAACTTATCATTGCAAAATTGTAGTACTGTAAAGAAAATAAATTCTTTTATTTGAAATATATCTTTATAAAACCAATAGTCTCTGAGATATTGGGAAATATATTAACACAACTTAGTGAGCTTTAGTTGTACAGCGACACTACATATGTTTTAACGCAATAATTCTTTAATTCCAAAGAATAAGTAGATAAGTAATAATAATAATATTTAGCACCGCGTCTTACTACCCGTTCGGATAGTAGATAAGTAAGTCTCTCAAAAAGTGTATGTTATTTTTTTCTTCAATCTCGTAGGATAAATTTGTGTACATCAATGCTCTATCTCTATCATTTTAGAATCAATAGTCAATACTTACCTGTTTTATTGGTGTAAATATATAAATGAGGAATTTAATAAAAATGCGATAAACACAATATGTGCAATCCCTAATAAAATATCAAAATTTTTAACCGGACGGCGACATTTTAAAACAAATTATTGACTCTTGTGGACCCAATATCGATTTTTTTTTGTGGGTCCAAATATACTAGTGAGGCTTTCAATTCTTTTAAAAGAAAATCAGGAAATTTAAATCCGGGAGTTAAAAAATGTTTTACGTAAGTATAACACAATTTTCGCTCGGGTTTGCTAGTGTATATGATTTCATTTCACATATGTTAAGATTTTTGAGTAAATATCTCCATTTTTAAACAATGGAGTGAGAAAGTCCGTGCGGAGTTCCATACCATTTATTATTTATTGTAAATGCATTTCCATCGTTTTACTTTAGAAACTCAACAAAAACTTCTTTTATTTTGCATCCCATCTCACTACCTATATGTGATATACTAATTTTAACTACTCTAAAAGGTAGGGTTGAGGCAGGTAGAATTTAAAGAAAATGTGAGGAGCTATTTAGGAAAATGTAATTCTCATTTAACCTGGCTGGCACACGAACCCCAACCTTCTCGTCACTACTAAAACAGACTAGATACGCCTGGAATGTAGTTCAAAGGCCTACCAATGCAGGACTAGACCTAATTAAATTTAGCTATTAGGTCCTCTTTGCTTAAATAGAAAGTTTGATCAAAAAATTACATTTATCTATGCATTCAAATCTTTAGACTTTCAACGCACAATCTACTGCGCTTACAAACATTAATTTGGAGGATGAATTTATTAGTCGTATAGTATAAAGTCTTGGGCTTACATTACAAATAGTTTACTTTGCATACTGATTAATATATAAATAACAGGAAAGTTCCAAAGTATGAGATGAAATTATGATACAAACTACAAACTAAACTCGTACAGCCCAAATGTGCATAACATAAGAAGACAAGCTTAAATTAAGAGATGTGTAAGCTGTTTTTTTTACACCTGTACAGACATTGATTTTTTATATTGGAACCTTGGCGGTCAAATGGTTTGGGCTTATGACATTATGCTCACATTGTATTTGATTGTCGGTGATGGAGAGGTCATTGTTCGAATCCTAATGTGGTGGTTTTCTAAATGTTATTTTTTTAATCATCATTTATTGCTGCTACCTGTTCAAGTTATACGCAACTTATGATAACTACTATAATGGGGTAGGAAGCGTTTTAGATGTAACCAAACCACATTCGCATGTAAGGAGAGTGTAAAACCATTTAAGAAAAATCTCCCGTGGACCCGGCTGGTATTCAACCCCAAGCTCCATGTTATCAGAAGGTCAGTCTAACACGAGAGCGACGTCTTAGACCATTCGGTCCCTGAAGTGAGTTGCATGTGATTCATAGTTGGTGTTCTTCCATTCTCATTAGTACACGCTGATGCTGGTGCCGTTCCCCTAAAAAACCTTATTCAAAGATAATATTTAGTTTAGCCGTTAACAACTCCTTTGAAGTTCCAATTGAATAAAACAACACTGATTCACTAATAATCCCAGTAGTGTTGGTATATTTTTTGCACTCAAGATTCTGACCTGGGAAAAGGAAGTTAATTAAAAACCAAGTGTTCTAAGGATTTAGTTATTAACTGTTATCTCTCACCGGGTAGACAAATGATATCCTTAAACTGTACCTATTAATCCTATGTCCTCAAAATAGATGGTTTCATTTTCGTAAAGACCTATGGGACAAATGACACTTAGTCATGAAGGAAGTAAAAGGGTATTTAAGAAAAAAATATTGTAGTCGAACAAGTGCCTAAAAAGGGATGAAAACCCTAATTATAAAATAAAAACGTAGTGATATCATTTAAGATTCGAGCTCTGGTAAGCTAGAACTGAGCTAACTAACTACCAATCTCTATTAACTTTTTCCGTGACCTTCACAACGATAAATCTCCAATTAAATGTACAAGTTTAACTAGAGAGTAAACGTCTTATAGTTCATTTAATATTAATGCTCTAATTTTTAGCATCAATTTCTAGCAAAGGAAGTTACTATTAGATCAGTGAGTATAACTTTTTCCTATTCATAAAATATAATAATCGATTCCCAGCAAGGGATGAAAATTTGTAATGGTGTCACTAGGCTACCGTTCAATCTGAAGATGCTGCACTAGCACTAATGAAACGTCAATAGTGCTCTGGTTCCCTAACTGGAGGGAGCGAGTGTACTATACGGGGGCACATTAAAGTGTATTTGGTTTTAGTACGATCACCAGTTCTCGAGTTTTTATTTCAAAACATTCAGATTAAGAGAAATGTAGACCAAATTCGTACTTTGCCAGATTCCGATCGTCATGAGAGCACTTTCCTCTCCATGATCTTGTGGTTCAGGTGCTGACCTCCAATTAATAAACGTTAACACATAGTAATATAAAAACGTATTGGTATCCCGTCAACAATTAAATGCGTGGACTTTGATGTTAGAGAGTAAAACATTCTTAAGTACTTAGGTTTCCCGCGTAACTGCGTTGTCTCTTCAATAATATATTTATTATTATTATTATTATTATTATTATTATTATTATCATCATCACTGCGTCTTACTACCCGTTCTGGTTATACGCACTTACGCTAATGTGTAATGTTAGGGTGATTGTGAGATGAAATAGAGGACCTACAGTTTAACGTGGGATCCAAACCACGGTGGAGGCCTGGCATTCCCCACATTCACAAAGATGTCTTGTCAGAGGTGAAGGAAGGGTTCGGTAATCATATAAATCTGTGCCAGGACCAAGGATTGAACCCCGGACCCCTGCACAGAAGTCTTGACACCTTACCCCTAGACCACCAGGTCACCTTTAGCTTATTGAAGTATTTTAATCAAATTTTTGGGACACACAGAGGAAGCTCCAATTGCTCCTTTGGTTTATATGTTGTAGTGTATTTTTCGTGACACAAAATGATTCAAAGATACAAAAGAAGAAGAAATTTTGGGGTAGCAGGAATAAATTATTTCGACATTATATTAATAAAACTGATTTATTACATTTTTACTTTTTTCCCGTTTTTTAAAAAGGAGATTGTGGTGGAGTGCTCTAAATTAACAAACACAATTAAGGGGTACGCATAGTGTGAAAGTTGGTGAACCTTTGGTCTGGTGGTTTATTTGCGAGATGTTTGTTTGCGAGAACACCACGAAGTTCGAGGTAGGTGGACACGTGTGACAAGCGACCGTATTGCCTGGAACTGTGAAGATATAGAGCGAGGAGGGAAGAACGAGGGTGGAATACTGAGCAGGATCCACTACACAGAGTGGGTTGAAAGAGTCATGTGTGTCCTTCCTACAAATTCTTTCTATTTATCAGTTAGGGTTGGAATAGAGCAACCATATGTCAAAAAGTTATAAAGTGGATTTTGTTTATTTTGTTATTCGTGCACAGAAATGTAATATATAGCTATTAAATTGGCCCACTTTACTATCTGAGCTAAGGGGACAATATCACAGGGTGTGATTACCCACACTGGTTTAAAACTAAGTGTCAAACTAATCTAGTTTGTAATAAAAGCCAAGACTTTGATGATGTCGTTAATAATTTACAAATGTATGAGTTCAAATAAATTTAATCAATACTGAAAGGAGAAACGGGAACAAAAATCTCAGATAAAATTTAGATAGTTTTTTCTATAAAAAAAATAGGGTCAAAATATTTTAAGAAATTTATTCGAATACTGCAACTTTTACAATCCAAGCAGTCGCCAACTTTTGAATAGATATGTTTTAACTTATTGTTTTAATATGTTTTATTTTCACTTTCGTTAAAAACTTGTAAATTAATTGTATATTGTGTCATGTATATTATGTCATATTTACAAAATGGGCTTGTATTTATGCAAATGAGTGTGGTGAATGTATGGTTAGTGCATAATTTGTTACTTATAAAACACTTTAATCAGTTTTTTGCGCTAAAAATAAGTTTTCCTGCCTTAAATCTATCCGGAGATAAATATTTCCCTCAATTATATGTAGTTTAGTAATGGTATTTAATACCTTTCAGTTGTGTTGTAAGGTAGTTAATAAAAGCAACTGAAGTTTCGGATATCTATCTACTTAAAGGAAGATAAGGTTAATTTAAATGTAATAAATTAATATTTTTAATGGAAATCAAATACAAACGCGACATTGATAGAAGGTCCTTCACTGTATTTTTTTTCATATTTTTTCCCAGAAAAATCCCGGGTAATATTTGTTCACGCCCGAGTTTCGGGAACAACCAATTTCCCGAGTTTTTCAAGAAGTTCGGGATGCCGCACAACCCTAGTAACTTTCCAAAGATATAATCAATTCTTATAAAATAGTAAAATATATGTTTTAATTCCCTAAAAGTTTTTTCCTACCAAAATCCTACTATCTATACCTGTACCACATAATTATACTAATTTAAGAATGTATTTACTAAAGTGTCAGAGACTGTTTATAGTGACACACATCTTACTAATCGTTCAGATTATGATCTACTTCTACTAATTTGAGAATACGGGATGGTGAAAGGTAGTTGAATATAATTACCACACTCAAACAAATAACATTTTATAATCCCAAGTTGATGTAGGCCATCTAAAAACAAACAGCTCAAGATGTAAAGTGAATAAAGGTATTTGCATATTATCTTTGGTGTTAATTTCTTTTTGCACTAGAGTGGTATTAGCATCTTTCAAAATGATTTCAACACCCGACTGAAGATAATAAGTACCGCGATGTAAAAAAAAAAAAAGAAATAAGAAGCAAATCATAAAAGTGTTTGTAAAAATAGCCATGGCCCGTTGTGTGAGCGCGCATTGAATGCAAATGAAGGTGCCAGTCATCATCATTATCATCATGCTGCCCGGCACACACATTACCTGTTAGATACCTGTTGGAGGTCACAGCGGACAATGTAGCAATTATCAGCGGTGGCGCTTGCTGGAAGAACCACATATGTTTCACACATCAGAGTTCATCCACAAAGTTATTATTATTATTTTCAACTCGTCTTAATACTTGTTCTGAATGTATGCATACATCAACTTCGCTAATGTTGTAAGAATGAGAACGGTAGAATGTAGAAGAATTTAACCTGCATTTGCATGAAGGGAGAGTGGGAACATTTATTGGAAGCAAACACCACCTTCCGCACACCGCAATTCAAGCCCTGGTCTCCCCATGTTCGATAATACAATCTATTGCGAGAGTGACTCCTTAGACCATATAACCACCAAAGAGAGTCGTAATTTCTATTGACCTTATAAGTACAGTTTTTATTTCATTTTCACCACGTCTTAATATCCACCTGGCCTGTTCTCACATTTACACTGATTGGGTAGAGATGAGTAAGATATAATTAAGAGGATGTATACCCCCATTATCCAGGCGAGAGAGTGGGAAACCCTTTAGGGAAAACTACCCTTAATACACTGGGCAAATATTATAAGAGTGTTAGGCTTAGCCTAAATATTTGTATACAAGTCTGCGGAAGGTGGGAAAAACTTTCCCATCATTGTATGGCCCCTACAATATGTTTATACGCGAACTACCGCATACCCCTTTTCTCTTTTTGGGTTATAAATTTAATGATAGGCCTAATACAAAAATACATTTTGGTTAATTCATCGGTACTCATTGAGAAAATTACTATACACTAAATAAAATCAAAGTAATATTTTAAAGCCTTTTGATGCCAAACTATGAACCATTGTATCTTTTTTCCCCCGTTTTTATTGATTAAAGTTTAACTTTAATACAAAAAATAGTTGTATTATTACATGTCTGACAAATTAACTTAATCTAGAACATTTTATATAAACCCTTACACAACCCATCCTAGCGTCATAAATGTTTGTGTCTTGGAACGAGGTTGAACTAATGCGCCAATATTAACAATTCCAGGTTACTGAGTTTAGGGTTGAATCAGGGCATTTGAACTATTTAGATGAACTCTTTAATCCCAAGGCAACAGACGGAATTTAATATCCTGTAGTTTTGGCACAATATTCATCAACTTTGGCTAATCTGTGTTACACCCCTGAGAAATTTCTTTATTTAGCTAATAATGTATTTCCGATAATTTTCTGAACTTTGACTTTTCCCTTATATGAAGAATATTCTGCGGGTACCTTCATTTTCATCTATTTCCATTATGTGTATGTGTGTTTGTATACAGTTAGATATTATGGTTGCCATAAGAATAACTTTTTATGTCATGTAAAAAATAAAACCAAAGCCATAGGTCACTATATTTATCCTAGAGCTGGCCACACGTCACCATCTGTCAAAAGATAGATATACAGAACAAACAGCTTGGCGTATGATTCTTGAGTACATGCCATTTTGTTTTACCCACGTCTTATTATCCATTTGAGCTATACATATTTAATTTCACTAATGGGACAGGGATCAAGGTCGACATTAAAATAAATGTACCCGTTTTTGCGTAGAGGAAAGTGTAAAATAATTTAAGGAGGAAAAAAAATCAGTACGCCCGGCTGGGATTCTAACCCAGATCCCTCACCACTGGCAAACAAGGCCATACGATACTGATGCTTAGTCCACACGGCCACTGGTGCAAGTTTCATGAACGTATATAAATATATAACGTTCTTTAAACTACCAGATGTGGTTCTTCTCACGACGATCCTACTATAATAAGACAATCCCGAGTTCCTGTAAGACGAGAGAACGCGCCACAGGAGAGAGCCTATAGCGGGCATATTGTGAAACTTTCCACGCTACATACACACCTATTAACCGCGCATTAGGCCGTAAATTATCGGCAATGTATATACAGCGGCTCTCGGAGTCGTAAAACGGAAATGGCAAGCAGCGATAAAGCCTCCTCACCATAGGCCGGCTGCGCTTGGGGCTTCCTGGTTCGTTCTTCTCTGTGTTGAACCTTTTATTCCACTTCTCCAAACTCTGTACAATCCGGTGGATATAAATACCAACCTTTGAAAAGGAGATACTCATCATCATCATAAGGAAGCCCTTTCGAATGATAGCTATCCCATCATTTAATTTAAATCAGTTGAACAACGGCACATGGACATGGGATTAGAGCCCGGAACCTTTGGTTTAGCACACTATTGCTCCACTACAGAGCTATATAGGTGTTGTTCCTTGATCAGTCATTCTTAATTCATAGTTTAACGTCTGGGTCTGATTTTTCTTTGCACTACGTCTTACTACCCGTCCGGGCTATCTGTATTTAACCATATTAATAGGTAGAGATGAGGAAATACAGGTTTTGAGGAAATGCACACGCATTTGTGTGGAGCTTAGAGTGGTAAACAATTAGGAAACACCATCATCAGTACACGATGCCGGGATTAAAACTTCGACCTCCCAGAGAGCAGCCAACCTGTCTGAACGAGCCTGACATTTAGAGCCAGTGTTCATCGATGCAATTAACTAAACTTTTTTTTAGCACCGCATCTTACTACCTGTTCAGATTCTACACATAGGTACTAATTGCGTTAGTAATCTATTGATGATGAAGGATGAATTTAGAGGAAGCGTAACCACATTTGCGTGGAAGGAAAATGAAAACACATTTTGGAACCCCAATCTTCTCGACAACGGCAGTCTAGTCCAACACGAGAGTGACGACTTAGACCATTCGGCCACCACAGCAGGTAACTAACTTAACTAATCACAGTTTTATCACAGAAGTACATTCTTATATCAGGTATTTTAAGTTCCTTAACATGAACTGCGGATTAAATGACCCACCTCGATAGACACGCGGATAGGAGCGTCAATCTCGCCTTTTCTGGTTTACCAGGGATGGGAAGGTCAGGGTTCAAATTCCACTTGGGTACACTGAGGTTGTTTTAAATAGTGTACTCACTCTCCATCTACGCCTATTTTGGAACATTTGCTTAAAATTCTAGCTTATATCTCTTTATTTTGAATATGCGTATGTACCGGATTGATAGTAAGACGTGGAGAACGGAAAATAAAACCTTCTAATACCCTAATCCTCTTCCACCCATGCCCATAAACTTTTAAATGATAACCATTGTGAATTAATTTAATTTTTCACTCGCCGAGTGTAGGATAAACATACCCTTAACCAAATATTGAATACTTTTTTTTAGAAATATCATAGAATTCAACCAGTGACTGCAAGAATTGTAGTCGGCCCCTCTTGGCATTCAAAAACTGAAAGGGATGAGGAGGTACGATGAGGTGGAGGAGGTAAATTGAAAAATTAGATGATCCAAGTATCTTTTCAGTCAGCAATCTCGACTGAATTTTCCCCCTATCTATAAAAATGTAGAGAATGAACGATTTGCCTTTAGTATTCCGACCGTATCCCACCGCGAGTCGTTTCAATCGGTCGCCGACTCGTGCGTGGTGAGGTGATATTTCTCAGGGGCTGCGACAACGAAATGTCCCTTCTCCACGTAGCTGAGGGGTAGTTCCTGTTTCCAGTGGTGTGGCGTAGAGCGTTGCCCGGGTAAGCAGAGCTTTTTTACACTGTACTTGTGATAGGTTCTCACCCGTGGGGTCTCTATTTGAATGATCACATAATTAATCATAGACCCCGAATTATATATATATAATTCGGAGCCTATGATTAATTATGTGATATATATGAGCACAGAATCTTACTACCTCTTCAGCTTATAGGCGTATACACTAATTACGCTAATGAATTAGGAATGCAGAAGGTTGAATTTAGAAGAAGTGCACCCACATTTGCGTGAAGAAAGAGAGAGTCGAAAACCATTTAGAGGAAACCACCTTCAATAAAACCGACTGGGATTCGAACCCCGATCTCTCTGTATTCGGCAGCTTAGCCTAGTGTGAGAGTGACTCCTAAGACCATTCGACCACCGAAGCATGTCATTACACATCTCCCATAAGACTGTATTTTGATTTTATGCTTGCTGACCAATGAGTGAACACAAGAGTAATGAGAATCTACAGAGTCCAAGCGAACTCTGCTTACCCTGATTGCACCACGCCACTGCCTGGGCTCCATCCCAGGATGAAACTATAATGATTTAGTCGCTATATATGAGTCCACCTTGCTACCCTGATATTACCATTTTTTGGAGAAAGTGTTTGATATCATACAGAATGTCCACCATGAAACTCCACTCTACTGAACTGTATATACGTAAAACGTTGGAGTCTCATGGTAGACACCTTGTATATACGTTCCTGCACTTTACTATTTGCAATGGCTTATGAGTTGCTTTTGAAAGATCGTTCAAAAGGTTTATTTGACATCCTTAAGAAAATAGTGCAACACATTTTACTGCCATTTCGGGCTATCCGCAGATTACAATATATCTTAATTTAAGAACACGAGATAATGAATGATATTTTAAAAGGAATTTCACAAGTATTCAACAGGGGATTAGATCGAAGACTGCATAATATGTAAGTAAACTTCTGCAATTCTACCGATTGAGCCTAGGCTCTAATCATAGTCACCACAACAGCCTTCTCCGTAATTAATATTCTGAGATAAGTTAGAAGAAAGGTATATCCAGTTACAAAAGCAACTAAAATTATGTTCATATATTCATACGTCAAGTCATGTGTGATCTTCAGCTATCATATTTGAAGAGTACGGGGACAAATGGGGAAAAGTCACATCACACAGATTTTCCAGGACTTTGATATCTCAAACCCCATAAAGACCTCAACAAATATACTTTTCTTTCAAAATTAATAATTAATTATAACGTCCCCCGTTTTATTTGGGTGTCCGGTAGCCAACACTAACTACAACACTACCGCGGCACCGTAGGGACTACATGGTTGGGATTGACCCCGAGCAGTAGGGGTTGGAATGGGTGGTTCGTGGGGAGTGAGATTACTCGATTCAGATGACTAAACTACTACATAGGTAACCGGGTAGATCTCCCGTGACGAGGGACGAGGGACGAGGGGGACTATAGTGGGACTCGCAAACCTTCCCCTAGACCCGCGATTGACCCTCCGGCGGGGGGAACCCTCAGATCACATTTTATTCCCTCCGTGGTTTAGTCGGTCGTTGCTAGATGCCGACTCTCATGCAACACTCTTGTCTTCCAAGGAAATGTACTAGCGTGGGTTAACCTCTTGCCAGAATAAATCTTAAAATAATTATGCTCGTACATAATTACATAATTTAAATGTGAAAGAAACCACTTTTAACCATCATTTTAAGTGTGTTATACTAAGGGTATCATAATTGTCTAACAGAAGGTAGCACTGGTTCAATATGAGTTAAATTTGGACACTCCCTATTTCCCCCTGTACCCTTCATTTGTTAGATAACATCATTGCCTACGAAGTAACACTGATATTATAGTAAAATGCTATATATGTTGATCGCAAAGAAATGTTTGTATTTTATAAACTTTTCTTCCTACTAGACTCCTACTATAGCCAATATGTAGGCCTAATTCGTGAATTTAACGGCAGTTAACGGCAGTGTTTTTGTGGTTCTTATAGCTAGATATTTGTGTGGCCAAATTAAATAAAAAAATTATCCAGTAGAATAATAGAAAGTATAATTTTCTTCACATGCTGATAACATTATTATTATTATTATTATTATTAGCACCGCGTCTTACTACCCGTTCGGGTTATACGCCCTTACGCTAATGTGTAATGGTAGGGTACTTGTCAGAGGTGAAGGAAGGGTTTGGTAATCAGATAAATCTTTGCCGGGACCGAGGATTGAACCCCGGCCACCAGCATGGAAGTCTGACACCTTACCCCTAGACCGCCAGGTCACCTGATATTTAATTTAAAATTTTTATTTTTTTGCTTGCGTTGGTGGGGCCCCATTAGTCAGGTTTGTGGTGGCAAAGAAGTCGGGGTTTGAAACCCAGCGGGGTGTACTGAGTTGTTTTTTCCCTGAATGGCTCCCTACTTTCTTTTCTCGCAAATTCAAATGACTCACTCTAAATTCTACCTCTTCCTCATTTCTCTTGCCCCAGTGTAAGGATAGTCCGAAGGAGTGGTAAGACACAGAGGCCAAAGAAAATCATTGATGTATATATACTGTATATATATGTATATATATTATATATAGCTTGATGCTTCGAGGTCATAATTATTTATGATACTTAATGTTTAACATTTATTCATCGAAAGAATGTGTTAACAAAACCTACTAGCATAATTTTAACATTATGTCTATAGTTTTAAAACCAAACAAATTTACCAAATTAAATATCATACAATTAAATATTAAACAGTAAGCGAAATAATAATCTGTAAACAAGAAAATGTAAATTTACTAAGATCCTTAGTAGACCTAGAATTATCTTATATTTTTACTGTGTATGCTATACCGACCGAGCAGCCACCATCGTTATCGATAATAGTTCCAACATTTGCAAATAAAGGGTGTAATATGGTCTTCACAACGAACCCTCCATCCAAAAATCTCAGTTTTCTAGCCAAAGCTGCTACTTGTTTATTCAATTAGTGGTTCATTTGTTCTCATTAGGTTGGATTTGACCCCGTTCCAGACCCACTACTTCACATACAAATTCTGGAAGCTTCGGGGCTCGGGCACAGAACCTCTGAATATGGAGTCGGAAACTCTGACCTCTAGACCACAGGGGTGGTCTAAGCTACAAGCATATTAAATGTACTATTACAATAATTTATTATTTAAGTATTGAACGCTAAGGTTGCCGTAAACTTGAGGGGTGAGGCTCATTGCAGATATTCAGATATCCCACAAGATTTAAGTAGTTAGTTCAAAATATGATTTTATTGCACCAAAATGGATACCAAGGCTACCAATAATTTTATCTTTATTACTAAACATATTAAATTTTTAGTTATATACATATATATATATATATATATTTAAAAACACATACGAAAATATTAAGTTAGCTCATTTTAAACAGTTTTAAGCAAATTGTTACAGTTTCAAAAGTAAGATTAAAGAATTTTTTTTTCAACAAATTCAGTTATTTTTTTGTATTTCTCTAACGAAAATATTACCGAGATGCAAATACCGTTGCTATTAGGTTATAAATTAGTCTAGAGGTAGAAAATAAAAACATGAATAATATTAAGACGTAGGGAAGATACTGCAAGCAGCCAACACAAAATATAACCAACCACTTGAGTAACATGTATTGTAAAGAAGAAGATCCATCACTCCTCCGCGGGAGGTTTTATCTTCCGCCGGCAGGCAGCGACACCACTGCACTCACAAATTAATATGCTAATTACCAGCACATGGGGTACATTCCTCGTCTGTCCCTCTCCAGTATACGGTTCTCTGTTTTATTCGCTTCCCTTTCCTTCAGCCAACCCTCTCTGTGACTTAACATTTGTCTTTATTATCTACACTCTGATCATATCAAATCTAGAACGTTTTGAGTTATTTTTTTCCCACTACGTCTTAGTACCGTTTGGGATAAACTAATGTATTAGCTTAACTTTCTAATGTAATAGGGTCAAAAAAATATGAATTTAAGAGAAAATGTAACAGTATTTGATTAAAAGGAGATTGGGAAATCATTTACTAAAATCCACCCTCAGAACACGCAGCCGGAATTCAAAACATGACCCATCCCCCACCGACAATCCAGTCTTACGTGAGAGCTACGCGTTAGACCTTGTGATTACCAATCCGGGTATTTAAGATTATTAGACCTGCCTCGGTGGCGTAGTTTGCTAACGCGCTATTCGTGTTGAGCTCGACTACTGTGAATGGGGAGATCGAGGTTCGAATCTCAGTCGGGTGAACTGGGGATGGTTTTTACTAAATGGTTTTACACTCTCCCTCCACGCAAATGCGGGTTTACGTCCTCTAACTCAACCTTCTTAATTCCTAATCCATTAGCGTAGTTAGTACTTAAAGCGTATAACCCGAACAGGTAGTGAGACACGGTGTTAAATAATAATAATAATGCTAAATAATAAGATTATTAGGACCTAATTCGGTGGCCGTATGGTCTAAGGAGTCACTCTCGTGTTAGACTAGACAGCCGATGACAGGGAGTTCGGTGTTCGAATCCAGGTCGGGTGTACTGAGGGTGCTTTTCCCTTTTCCATAAACACACATGTGGGGACACTTCCTTTACATTCAACCTTCATCATCCATAACTCACTAGCGTGAAAAGTGCATTTGTGTACAATATAAACAGATAGTAAGACGCGGTGATAAAACAAATATCTATAATATAAAATCCATGCCGTGTCTGGCTGTTTTTCCTTTCAGAAGTTTTTTCATACTACCAGAAATCTAGAAGTTTTAAATTAGATTTGGATTTTCCTGGGAATTCGAGAATGGTGTGAAAAATCCTAAATAAAAAAAAATCGAAGAAACGTTTAATCTTTGACTCCAATGGGTCAAAAAATGGGTCAAAATAGATCAAAAAATCAAGTTTGTCCAATTCCGCTAAAATTTGATTTCCAGGTTTTCTTTAACACAGCTAAACACAATTGTGTTGTAATTTTTTTTATATAAATTCTAGTTGGCCGAACCTAAATCAACACCTAAATAGTATTAAAAAAACTCGAAAATTAATGTTTCTTGTTTAATTTGTCAATACATTTTATATCTGTGAAGGGTGATAAACAAGATTCCTTATTATTATTTTTTTAATTCGAATCAACTGGCCTGCAATTGGTACCCAAATGGAAGAAAGGGAACGAAAAAGGAGGCATATAATTAGAAAGAAACCTTTAAATGAAGTAGAAAACTAAATCTTCCAACAATGTAACAAAATCATTATTAAAAATATGTTATCTTTATAAGGGAGGGAAAATTGAGTAGAGGGGGGTTCAAAATTGGCAAAACAAAAGCATAAACAACTTCTCAGTGTGGTAGAAGCTTAAGATTTGCTGGGTTAGGTGTATGGACCATCCCAAACCGTAAAAAAGACCTGAAAATTATTTAATTTAAAAATAAAGAACCCTATAATGGAAGAAGGTTCCCCTCTAAATTTTCAAAAAAATAAAATAAAAACTCTTTGGTAGACAGTAGACATATTTGATTAAGTATAAAGTGTCAAACCCAAATAACCAGAAAAGATTGAACATTTATAATTCAAAATGGGGGTGTGAGAAATGATCAGGGTTGGAATTTACTAGATTAAAATTATCAACCATTACTATTTGAATTAAAATGTGAATTAAAAAATTGAAATCTGGTGAGATGGTAAAGAGACAACATCAAACTCCAGCATTATTAAAATTTCTAGTTACAAAATGGGGATAGAGAATTAACTTACACAATTATAGAAAACATACCTTATAGTATGGTATGCAATATAAATTCTGCAACTAGCTAGAAATGTATGAAATATATTTTTAAAATCTTAAAATTAAGATCTGGGTTGAAGGAGGGATAAGATTTTCAAAATATAATATAAAAAATATTTCTAACTCTGGTTGAAAATGTAAATAACTACAAGCCGTTAGGATAACTGCCCCAAATCATCAAAAATCTAAAAATACTGAAAATTGGAAATTTCAAAATTAGTTCCAAGTAATGAGGTCTCAAAATTTTCCAAGCAAATATAAAGAAAATTTAGGTCTACTTGTGTGGAATAAAATCGAAATTTGGCATGTAAGTAAATATATTTGGATGTAAAACTGAATAATGTATAAATAAACGGAATTTCATAATTATAAAACAGCAATTGTAAGAGCTCAAAATTGATAAAACAAATATAAAACACTATTTTAGGTAATGTTTAAAATGTAAACTACGCAGGCAAGTAAAATAACCACATCAGAAAACCAAATAGGTCCTAAAATTTCGAAATGGGAATGTGGGAACTGATTTGGGTTAGGAGAGGAGATGTAGCTTGAAATCTCTCCAAAACTATTATAATTTTGCAAATTCGTAAAAGGATCACCCCAGATAACATAAAAGTTAAAAAATTAGGGGTCCAGGAAATTAATGAAAAGTGGGGGCCCTCAAAACTTTCAACTAATGAAAACCAAAAATTGTGTTGTGGTATACGGTTTTAATTTTGTAGAGGCAGATGAAAACATCTAAAAATAAAAAACACAAAAAGGAGATATTATCTTAGGTGGGAATGTAGGTAACCCAAGAAAGGGTAAGTATTTTTGCAGTTTTTATAACAAAACCTTTTTTTTGCTCAAAATAAATGGAATATTAATTCAATACAAGCATAGAATTAAATTTTCTTCACATGGTGACCTCACTATATCTGGAATATTTGTAAAGGGTGTTCTGTAACATAGTGATAACTTTTATTCTTTCTTTAAAATGTTTGTTATCTAAAACCTCTATGCTCATGAAAGATCTTGAATAATAACTTATATCACCACGTGAGGAAAATTAAACTCAATGTTTGTAGGCCTACTCAAGCAATATTTTATTTACTTTGACCAGCACTTTTTTTTTGCTATAAAAATGCTAAAACACTGGGCTTTTCTCACGTACACTATATTTCCATCGTAAAAGAAATTCATAGTGCTGCTTTTGCACAGTTAAATATCGAAAGAGAGACTTCCTAAACAGGAGCAACTTGATATTGAAAATGAAAATAAACAACTTCTGGTGGAACGGCTTGGTGAACCATGATGTTCTTTGGGAAATCATAATGCCCATTTATTTCATTTGCCTCTATATTAATGGTTCTTATACAATTCTATTGTAACCGGAACGATACAAGAGGAATTACCAGGGTTACGTACCTGTTAGAGCATCACCACGGTCTCGCAAGGTCCTCGTTCCGAAGAAATAGATCCTATGTTTAATAATGAATGTGTATACATTAAAAAAATGGTTTAATCGTCATGTTTAATCAACAGAATCCCATTTTCATATATATATATATAACTTTTGGGCTCTAATTCTGTTAAATTATAATTATAAACTATTTTAAATCTCTAGTTAAATTATACACAGACTTGCATTTGATCAGAATCCATATTTTGTAGTTACATGAGTAAAAAACACAATTTTTATTGGCTGGGAATGGGAACTGTTTCTACAGTACCTACAGTTAATTGCGAACATTTTAATCTCAAGATATCAGCATCATATCCTCAGCGATGCTTTACTTTGACTCAAGATGCGCGGGTCAAGTCCTGGTTGATTGAATTAATAGTTTAAATTTGTATATCCAGAATAATATTATTTTATTTCCCTAAAAAGTAAAACTAATCTCCACTATCCTGTATCCTTAAATTAATGCTTAAATGATTAAATTAATTTTTGCTGATACTTCGAATAAATTTTGCTGAAACTCGCCCCCTGACACACCAAAACCTTAAGATATTTATTTAAAAAAAAAAAGAGAGACTTGAACTCTAGCATACAAATATGAACACAACTAACAGAAACCTTATTTTATATATTAAATTCATATATTAATATATATGTTTATAATATTATGTTATATAAATATACATATATTTAAACATGATTTTTTTTTTCAAATATGAGTACAGAAACTTCCCTTTTCAAATGAGATAAATATAGAAAAATTAAAATTAAGATCTTATCATTAATATTTGTCGAAAATAATTTAGTTTTTCCAAAAGGGTAGAATGTAAGTAGAGATTTTTTTTAAACTGGTTAAATTCTTATATAAAAAAAAAAGGAATCAAACATTTGTATAATCCTATAGGAACATCTAACATAAATTTAAAAATCGGATTCATTTAATAAAAACTTGGTGATTTGTTCGTAAAAAAAAGCCTGGAGATTAGACTATACCTAAGGGAGTACAAAATAATTGTATGCTCTGGAATATTTCAGTATGTTACTATCGTTGGAATCTATAGTCTAGACTATAACATTTGATTTTGAAATTATTAATTATATAAAGCATAATTGCAAGTTTTCATTTTGCAGAAAAAATACATGTCACTAATGTATATTTTTAACAGTAAATAAATAATATTTTCGTGTATTTACTTTTAAATTGCTTTACCTCAAAGGTTTTTGTGTAATGTTACTTAGTTAATTCTTACACTGAAGGACCTATATAAGAATAAATGGGATGATATTAAACTCAGGCACATGAACCTTATTACAATTTACAGCTCATCACCATTGGATTCATCATTTTAATGTCTTCAAAACAAGTACTAATACACTAGATCCACCGGAGGAAAGATTTATTTACGAATAAGCTTTGGAATCTTCCTGTTTGATTAGGTTTATAGTTTATACAATCAATAACAAACATGGCCTGTCGAACTTTTGTTATTTATGATTTAATAAGTCTTAGGTGATTTATCTGAAGTTGAGCTTAAAAAACCAACGAATGTTTACATTAATAACACAAGCTCACGTTAAGGCGAGGTGGAAGGAAATGTAGGTTAAAGTCAATTCTTTTGAAATTTTTATGACACATTTAATTTTGACACAATAAATAAAATATTGTTTTTTAAATACATTTAGATTGATTTTCTGTATATGGTGATACAAAACATTTTTAAATACTTATGTGTGTGTTCTTAAAATTGATTAGATATTTTCTCTTCTTTTAAAAAAATTCTTAAGTGTTTCTTTGTCTGTCATGAGCATTGCGCGATATCTACCTCATGTAAAGGGCTGAAATTTTAAAATTAGTAGCCCATGTGTATAAACCTTGAAGCTTAAATTTTAAATGAATTTTTTTAAATTTATAAAATACTGGGACGTAAAAAATAAAAAAATTTTTTTGTCCGTTTGAAGTAAATATAAGCGTTGCCCTGGGTAGCCCCGCAATGCATTGCGTGGTTACCCCGAGCAACGCCGGGTGCTTCTACTAGTATACAATAAAACGTTATACATGCTTACTGAAAGAAAATTGTTGCATTATCTAAAATGTTCTTTCAAACAAAATCATTTGTAGAAATATGTTATTGTTGGTATTAAATTAAATATAAGACAGTTGTTGGTAGAATAAGAATAGCGAACAGCACGCCTGACTGTACTATCTAATATGGTTTCAAAGATGTTATTCTTCTTTAAAAAAATTATATCCTCTCCAAGTGAATACTAGTTGTTCTTATCATCTCATATTAATACCTGTTAAGACTATAAACAGAGTGCTAGTTAATTTTCCTAAAACTAACATTCATCATCTATCATACTATATACTGTAGCTCACTGGTAGCCAGTACTGGAACTTGAGTAAAGAAATTTGATCGTCAAGTCAGTGTTGAGGTAGTCTGCACAAGAACAGGGAAGTTATTGATATCGGGTCACTGGAGGGGTTGTTCGGTGACGTCAAAAAAACTCAGGAGCTGAAGTTTATGGAACAACCCTCCTTGGCTATCATGGTGGAAAGGACATTCATCATCTTCACCGACAACCACAGTCATTCTCTAATGTGCACACTGCAGTGCTTTATATTCTCAAACACCGAGACAATGCTTTCTGCTGACCTAAAACAATATAACATCTGATAAGACCCCGTGGACCACCTGGGGTATGAACACAATTGGCTGAATAGGGTGGCTTATTTTCAAGTCGAATTCTGGTACGTTTGCTAGCCTTCCTCATCCTTACTTATTTATTGCCCTGTTATCAGTGTAAACATCTTGCATTAGTGATTTAAGGCTTTAGACTCCTATTGAATTAGGTCGTGGTTGATGGTTAGGTCAGAAACTTGGGATTCGAATATGTGGTGGTTCTCAACATATTTTTTTTGTACCATATTTTAATATCTGTTCAGGTTATACGCATATGCACTAATTACGCTATTGAGATAAGGATGAGAAAAGTTGAATTTAAAGGGAGTGTACCCGCATTTACGTGGAGGGAGAGTGGAAAACCATTTAAGAAAAACCCCTTCAATACACCCGACCAGGATTTGAACCCCGATTTCCCCGTCATCGTTAGCCTATTCTATTCCTAGAACGACACCATAGAACATGCGGCCATCAATTAAGGTATTTTATTTGTCACTGGGGTCTTTCCATTAATTAGGATGCACGTCCTCTGGAATTATCTACCTCCTCCTTCCCTAATAGTTATATTAAGTTGTAAATAAACCTTGTGTTGATGGTACTAATTTAATAAATCAACGATTAAAATAAAAAAATTGGAAAATGTTGCTTCCACAGCAAAAATTGTTTGAGATGTTACTAGGAAATTGATTTATTGGTCTATTTGTGCACAACCTTCTCCCTAAGTAATATAAAACTAAATATTAATTTTAACACAGTAAGTTTATTGATAATGCGTTGCCTAATGTTAGGTTTGATTATGAATTACGTGTGTGGATATAGTCCACTACGTATAAAATGCACATACAGTGCAAGTATATATCACATATGTCACAATTATTATCATTTAGATTATGATTTCTTGACTTGAGTATTAAACAGTATAAAGCTATTATTTACGCGTTGGCATTTTTTTTTAAATATCAAAACTAATTAAAAAATTCTACTAAAAACAAAATACTATAAAGAATGCCATATCACCAGCTTTATAACGAGGTAATTAATTAATCACACACCCGCCTCGGTGGCGTAGTAGGCTAACGCGCTTGTCGTGTTGAGCTCGACTGCTGAGGACGGGGAGATCGAGGTTCGAATCTCGACGGTCGGGTGAACTGGGGGTGGTTTTTCCTAAATGGTTTCCCACTCTCCCTCCACGCAAATGCGGGTTCACTTCCTCTAATTCAACTTTCCCAATTCCTAAGCCATTAATGTAATTTGTACTTAAAGCGTATAGCCCGAACGGGTATTAAGACGCGGTGCTAAAAAAAAAAATTAATCACACACATGCTTTTGTTGTCCAATTTACAAAATTACTTAGTTTCTCAGGTGACCTGGTAGTCTAGGGGTAAGGTGTCAGACTTCTGTGCTGGCGGCCGGGGTTCAATCCTCGGTCCCGGCACAGATTTATCTGATTACCAAACCCTTCCTTCACCTCTGACAAGACATCTTGTGAATGTGGGGAATGCCAGGCCTCCACCGTGGTTCGGATTCCACGTTAAACTGTAGGTCCTCCATTTCATCTCACAATCACCCTACCATCACACATTAGCGTAAGTGCGTATAACCCGAACGGGTAGTAAGACGCGGTGCTAATAATAATAATAATAATAATAATACATAGTTTCTCAATGCAAAAATTATAGTATATAGATGTATATTATTGTCACGTTCCTTTAAGATAAAGTGTATTTATTTAGCTATAAATATTTTTTATTGTCTGATTAAGAATATTTATATTTATTGGTAAAACTGTTCCTGTTTTCCCGGTCAGATAAATAACTAAGAAAATATTAACAATAATCCCATAGTACCAAAAATCTACTTATAGTACAAATATTTTCAACACGAGGGGATAATTAGAACTGTCTGTGATGCATAAAAAATATATTTCATAAAAAAAACAACAGGAGTTTATTGGATTAATTTGGAAACGCAATGGCACTTGTGTGAGACTACTTTCCACAACTGATATGAGAGAGTACAGCTTCAACTTGGCACACTAGTATTAGGGGCAACATTTGAACGAGTGTACGTACATAGAGGGAAATCCAACCCTCCAACCCTTAACAAGCAGAGTAGAGTCTAGAGTGGCACGAGTGTTATTTATTGCGGTACAGTATGTTGTGCGCGGGTGGGACAGTATTTAGGGGGCGATTTGTCACGACGAGACAGAGTTTAAACACCGGCAAACTAGTCAACTACAGCGTGTTATGCAAAACGGAGACCAGAACAAACAATTCCTGTTGGCACTGTTTGTAACCACAGTGATACCAACTACCAGCATTTTTTTTTCTGTTTTATTCCAAAGCTGTCATAAGTTGGAGGTATTAATTCAGCAAGCATGTAAGCCAATAATTTGTATATGGCTTCTAAGGGTGACATTTATAACATAGAATCAATTTTGTTTGAACCAATTTTTATTTATTGATTTTTAAAAGCTCGTTTAATTTATAGAAAATATGTTTACCTTACTACCTCATATAAGTATAGCTGGGAAACACACCTCGGTGGTGTAGTTAACTAACGCGCTAGTTTTGTTTTGAGCTAGACGACCGAGGATGGGGAGATCAAGGTTCGAATCTCGCTAGGGTGAACTGGTGGTGGTTTTTCCTAAATGGTTTTTCGCTCTTCCTCCGTGAAAATGAGGGTTAACTTCCTTTATATCCAACCTTTCCAATTCCTAACCCATTAGCGTAATTAGTACGTAAGTGTACAACCTGAACGTGTAGTAAGACGCAGTACTAAATAAGTAAATAAATAAAACTAAATAGCTGGGAAGGGTAACTAAAGTTCGTTCACGGTAGTTTACCTCTGAAAGGCCTTTTTCCTACCAGACATCTATTATATAGTAGGATATTGATCAGAGGTAAACTCCTACCGTGAATGAAGTAGTGAGACCTGACGTAGGCCTACTGTACAAATGTGTCTACATAATAATGATCTATATAAAATATCAACTAATTTATGAAATTATTAGTTATAAATAATAATTCTGAGTTTAGTCAATTCGTGTTTATTAAAGTTCGCTGATAATAAATGAGTTTTTGTTTTAATTTTTGCATTTCTTTGTTTTTGTAAAAAAAAAAAGTATAGGGAAGTTAAAAAATTTTGAAAACAAGGCTACAGATAATTGTAAACTCTCAAGTAATGTGAGCAATGAATCATTCTTATCATCCACGTGAAAGCTCTAGTTGAAATCCTCAGGCATCAAAAACAAATCCCACCAGGGTCCCTGCTCCATGGTAAACAATAAGTGTCTGATGTTTTAAATCGTGACAGAATCATATTATTGTTTCCATATAATAAACTGTCATACTCGTACTAATAGTAGTAACCAATCAAATTGACACTCACACAGGTGGTTGCATGATCTTACTCGATTGGATGCATTGGAGGTGGTTTCCCACACATGATGTATATTCCTGTGTCCTCTCCTGAGTTGTGTCAGTTTATTATACTCATAATTCTTAGCCCTTATATTAAGTCGTTATTATTCTTGATGTTACTCATATCGGTGAGCCCGCGGTACAAGGCGTCAAGCTCGTATAGTCTGATGTCAGTGATGAGGAGGTTAAAACTTGAATCTCAGCTGGGTTTACTGAGGGTGTTTTTTTCTTGAACAGTTTCCCACTCTCTGTCCACGCAAATATTCTTATCCTATCGGTGTAACTAGATTATTAGCACCTAAAAGGTGAGGTTAAAATCAGACATAGTTCTCGTGGCAAAGAGTAGGAAATTTTGATACCAGCAGGATTCAAACCAATAAAAATATTTCATAGGTAGTAGAGCAACTCTCTGTTTAAGGAAGGGGGGAAGAGTACGAGTGAAAAGGCCTGTGTAGTTGCAGTTTGCATTTAACATTTATTTTGGACAAAAAAATAAACTATTGCTTCAGTAGAAACATAATTTAATGTTCTTCACATGGTAATGTGAACAACTACAAGAATGGAATGAGGAAGTTAAAGACTGTGGAGGGAAATTAAGCATGGTAAAGTGTGAAGTGATGGTAATGAATAAACAGGAATAAGGTAAGGCCTAATAAAACTGTAAAGTTGGATGGAGTAGAGCTGAGAAAATTACATAATGTAAAATATCTTGTAAGCTTGATTGAGGAGAAAGGTGAAAGTAGAGAGGATTTAATAAGAAGCGGACAGCAGGGAGAGTTGTTCAATGGGTGCGCAATAGAGTAAGAGACCTGCCATGGAGAAGATAAGTCCACTTGAAGTGTAAGAAAGTATTGTATAGTGCGTATTTTGTACCTTTTGTCAAATATACAGCAGAAACATAGACAATGAATGTAAGAAAGACTAGGGAAGTGGGGGCCATAGGAACGAAGTTTATGAGGACCATTTTATCTGTCACGGGGAGAAACAAGATTAGGAATGAAATTATCCGGGAAATAGTTGGGATACAGGCAGTATATGAGATAGTAGAGGAAGCCAGACTGAGATGGTATGGTCATGTAATGAGGATGAAAAAAGAGAGGGTGCCGAAGAAAATGTTGGAAACGAAGTATGTGGGAAAAAGACCACAAGGGAGGCCAAGAAAGAGATAGGAGAATATAACAAAACGTGTTCAAGTGAGAGGAGAAGAATGGAAGAAATTAAAGGAGAAAGAGTGGTGGGAGGGTAGAGGAAGATGTAGGCATTTTACTAAACTGACCCGGTCACAGGCTGAAAACAGTTGATGATGATGATTATGATGACATAGTAATATAATATCAACAATTCTTGAATATCTGTCATGAGCATAGCGACATTAGATGAGAAACTTTGTAAATTAAGAAAAATAGCTGTCACTATTCCAGGACATCCTTTACAGATATTCAAAGACATATTGAGGTCACCATATGTATAAAATCAAGCTCTATGTTTCTACAGGAAAACTATTAGATTTATTTTTAGAAAAATATGTTTTGCTATAAAAACTGCACAAACACCAACTTTTATCACATACCCTTTCACCTCACCTTAAAAGTCACTCACCAGATGGAACGGGCTTTAGTTCAACCTTGTCAAATTGTGACTGTATGATATTTGTTGTTGTCGATGTAGTTATAGCTTTTAACACCATTGTTTTTAATGGTTTAATCCAAGTAGTAAACACGAGGAAGAATATTTAAGAAGAAGTGTACCCCTATTAGCATCTAGAGAGAAATATAAAACTGCAGTGATAAATCACACGTAGGAAACCCCTACCTCTAGTGCCCCAGGATGAGATTCGAACCTTGGCCTCATCGTTACCAATACTCGCCAATTTAGTCTACTAAGAGACCAACGGCTTATAATGAATGGCCACCAGTGCAGATTGGGGTGAATCAGTGTAACCGCGTGCACTTATACATCGTGACCAGTATCAAGGGATAGACTATGTGACATCATTTAGATCTATTATTTGTTGTGTTTAGTGAAATAAGGCTGTCTATTTATCCTCGTCCCACCTTTGGTAAACTTAAAGAGCAATCAATGCTTGTATATTTATATTTCTTTCTAATATGACTAGTTGAAATCAAGGTTAGTAGTTAGAATATACATTTGCGTAGACCCCTATCAAAATAATTATTTAGTTTCAAAGTATTATTATTATTATTAGCACCGCGTCTCACTAGCCGTTCATGTTAAACGCACTTACGCTAATGTGTAATGGTAGGGTGATTGCGAGATGAAATGGAGGACCTACAGTTTAACGTGGGATCCAAACCACGGTGGAGACCTGGAATTCCACACATTCACAAGTTGTGATTATTGCACGTCTTGTCAGAGGGGAATGAAGTGTTGGGCAATCAGATAAATCTGTGCCGGGACCGAGGATTGAACCCCGAACCCCCAGCACAGAAGTATGACACCTTACCCTTAGACCACCAGATTACCAAGTAGTTTCAAAGTAAACAATTTAAAAAAAAATCAATATTATCTATATTTATTTTCATTTTTTCCTTGTAAGTTGTAAAACAAATACAGTCCACATACGACCGATTTACACCTTAATTCAAGGAAAACAAGGTTAATTTTCCATTTACAAAGTTTAGGCTTTGTTGAGACTAGAACCCGGGATCCTCAGATCAATAGAAAGACGTTCCAATGATAAATGATACAATTTAAATTAATTTCTAGGATAATAGGAATGAAAGAGAATTTTAAGGAACGGCACCACTCACTACTCACCTTGATAGAAGTTGAGGAAGGCTGTGAAGGAAAATAATATACCCCCTTGGGATCAAACCTTGTTCTTCCAATGAGAGTTAGTCGTATTACTCCCCACGTACGTTGGGGACGGTAGGAAATCTTGTCGCTTGGTCCCGTCCATTGCTACAAAACAGACGGTGGTGCCAACATAACAAACTGCCTGTATAAATCATCCCGCACCAGAATGTCACGAGGGATTATGTTCTCTTTGGATTATTCCAAATATGTGCCGCTTGTGGCAACACCGCGGGAAGGGGTTGGGAGGTGTCTACCACGAACTGCCAAATGGGAAGTCCTTACATTTTCTATGTGAGAAGGGTAGGGCGTGTGAGAGAATTAAAAAAAAAATTGCAATGGTAGTTTCCTGGCAATATGTCAGTTGTGGTTGTACCCCTTATAGTAGCTTAAATGCCTATAAATCATGTGAAAATGAGCAGTGAATTTGTAGGGTTGGTATGGCTTAGCGAAATATTGAATACTCTAAATAACAAGTAATCCAAGAGCACGATTACAAACAGAGCTTTACTAATTTGTGTGTAGTTTTTTAAGATTACCTCCCTTTTTTTATTAAATATAATCTTTAGCTTAGTTTCAAAAATATGCTTCTCATTTTGTTTGGAATGTTATGTGTTTGGTTTGGTGTTTGGAATTTACTTCAACTAATTAATGGACCCAGCATTTTTTTAATATTGCTCAATACAAATATTAGCTCGCTCTTTTAATGAAATTAATGTTGTGTAGAAACCATTATTTATCTGTAAAAATAAATAAATAGGAAACCTGGTTAAAACTTACGTCAGCTAACTAAATAGTTTATATGCCTAGAATCTAGATGTACTTTAGAAACCATAGCCTTTAATTTCTATGGAGCTCACAGCTTAAGAGTACAGGTGACTGATCCTGAAATATTAAAAGAATAGATTTTCAGAAAATTAGTTACGGTTCTTAGGGGGATAAAATTCCGTCTTGAGTATTGTTCAAAAAATCCATTTAATTCAATCAAATTACCAATTAAGTTAATTTTAATATTAATAAACAATATATTTTTTAATACTTATAGTTGACAAGAGCTTCAATCTTAACGATTCTAATTAGCTGGTGACCGTGAGGTCGTGTTTCGAATCCAGGCTGGAAGTACTGAAGATTTCTTCAAAACGTTTTCCCACTCTCTCTCCACGCAGATGTGAGTATATTTTCTAAAATATACCTTCTTCATCTCTACCTTGTTAGTTTTATTAAATACGCATAGCTGGGACGGGTAGTAAAGTAAGACGCAGTGCAAAATAAAAAATACATTACCCCCTTCCCCCAACCCTCTTTTCCTTAAATGTTGAATAACTTTTTTTTTAATTCATACAGTATCATAACACTTTTTTTAGTTTTACTGTGATGTGTGCTGCTTCTAAAGAAACTGATGGGATTTTTTTTTAAAAAAGAAGAGAATTATTGTTTACAAATCAAACGGACCAATAGCAGCTGTGCGTGTTTTATAAGCAACTTGACTTTCATTTGTAAAGATGTCAAAAGTTCATCACTATGCTAATAAATATTGACTTCATTGTACTCATGCAAATTAGAGTCTTATATTATTAAGATTAATTTGACCTCGTACACGCTTCATGTCTTAGAGTAAAGGTCTATAAGATGTGGAGGGCAAAAGGGCACAAATGACACATATAAGTTTAATATAATATAACTAGTGTTACGGAATAAATAAGAGCTTAATTTCACTATAATTTTTGTGGAATCTTAGTTTAAAAAAGTAGAATTTTTTGACGTTTTAATTTGAGTAAATTAGCACTATATGTTATCTTAGGTTAATATATTCCTGGTTGTAGTTTTAGTAATTCTTCTTAATTTTGTGAGATATAAAGCACAGCAGATAAATATTGGCTGAATTTCAGCTAAATTAAAGACAAAAGGTTTTATTTAGTTAAACACGTCCTGTGAACAATATTGTGTTGACTTAAGAACCTCTCTGAGTCAACAATACTCCCAGGTGCCCATGTTGCCAACTTTAATGCTGCTTGTTTGAATTCAGGTCTGGAAATATATGGTTAATAAAAACTGAACCAAATAATTGGTATGCCTTCTTGTATGTGCTCAGAAAGTTGGCTGTCCAAGTACCGGTTTTCATCACAAAAGTATTATTAATTTTTATTATTAAAATAATGATAGTTTAAGCTTACAAGTTCTAGCTTACTACTGATCTTTGACCTGCTTTTGCGCAGAGAATATGTAATTGAACTGAGGTTTTTATTTGATTAAAATTGAGTTTTAAGTTTACAATTTTTATACTAATTAAGTTGGGTTATAAATCAATAACGTTTTTTGTTCTATGACGCAATATTCTTAGATTTATAACAGAAACATCTTTATTTCACGGATATTTTTTATTTTATTTTCAATTAAAAATTTGGTTAAAATCTGTAAATATTTATTTGAACATATTAAATAAAAAACCATTCGCTCTTATCACTAACAAGATTTTTGTATGCCACTAAATATTGCACAAGGATAAACAAGTATGTAGACCCGTTTTAAGCAGATACTGTACTTAAAGTTGATTATATAACGGTGTATAATGCAGTACCAAATATAAGTTACTTCAATAGTTTCATATTTCCCTAAATACATTGTTATTTACAATGGTTTATGGGTTAAAAATTGTCAAGTGAAAGTGATTAAAATAAACGATCTATTATATATAAGTTCGACATCCTAGCTGAGTCGGTAGCGTGTTTGTCTACTAAATTAAGAGTCCTGGGTTAAATTTTTGACACGGTTGTAAAATGTATCATTGGTGAAATGTGGGTTTCCCTTCCACAGTGATGAAATAACGGCTGGATGTTGTATCTGTCTTAGATTTAGGTTAGTTTATAATAAATAGTTTCAAAAAGTGCACGTTAAACATCTCAAATAAATTAAATAATGAAAAACAATCTTATAACCCAGATAAGTATTACTATTGATTACTTTTTGGATCCAAACACTTTTGTAATTAAAATTAATTTGCTCAGCATGTTTTTCAAAACATTGAGATAATGTGAGTGGTTCTAAAAGATTTACTAAAAAGGTTCGCGTACATCTCAGAACTACTTTTGGTTCACTAGCATAAAGCAAGTAGTATTTCGTTTTTATATACTGGTACAAGCACTGCATTGCTCTAAGTTGGCTTTCCTTTATTTGGCGAGGGGGGGGGGGG